>VZUI01044196.1:0-26309 GCA_013401135.1 Cettia cetti
TAATAGTAATAGTAATAGTAATAGTAATAGTAATAGTAATAGTAATAGTAATAGTAGTAATAATAATAATAATAATAATAATAATAATAGTTGGTATTATTTTGATGTTTCTGAAACTTAAAGAGTTTTCCATTTTTCCGCACTTTGATCAGAAAGAGCAGACTGAGTAGGCCACCTATTTCCTGGCCTTATGGGATCCTGAGCCATCACTGCCGCTTGTGCTGTTTTTACAATTTAGAATGAAACAGTGACATGAAAAAGATCCTGCACAGCCAACAATAAATTTGCACAGGTCCTTGGGTGCGTTGCTGGCCAGCTGGGACACCTCTGTTCCTCTCCCAGAACCTGTTACACCCTTGGATGCTGAGGTGAGGAGGATGAGGAGTGGATCTGCCCTTTGGTGCCTTTTCCCTCTTGCCCTGGGAAGTCCCAGAGAAGTCCCTTGCAGAATGGGGACGTTTGAGGGGTTTGTCCCCCTTCCCTGGCCCGTGCCTAGCCCCACACTGAGAAATGGGGCTTACCCCCTTTGGCAAGAAGGGAGTGAGGAGTGATAACCAAGGCAAAAAAGTCTCTTTTGCCTGACAAGTCCCTGCCTGGGGCACAAAAGTCTCCTGGCTGAAACTGTTATCATCCAGAAGAATGCAATGGAGAAAGATTTCCATAGGAAACTGCCCAGCCTCTTCTTCCTTAACAAAAGCAGGGAAGGATATTGCAAGATGCTGGTTTCAGCAAGCCTGGAAGACTAAACCTGAGTGAAACTCACCCAACCTCCTCGGGTCTGCTTAAACCTAGAAGAGCTGTACTCTCAACTCAATCCATGCAGAAAATGAAGCTAAGAATGAGATTTAAATCAAAAGAATGAAACAACTCAGTCACACTACTGAAACTCATTTAGGGTCCCCCTTCAGTCCTTCAATCACCTTCCTGTCCCTCTAATAGACTTAAGATGTTCTTATGATCTGAAAACAAAGCTAATTCATATTTGTAAAAGTAGTTTCAAGCAGTCTAACAGGTTCAACATGAAAACTATGCACACGTATACTAAGGTCAGCTCAGTTACCTGACTGTGCTGACATTGTCAGGGCTGTGAGTATCCCTTGCAAGCTGAACCATTTCTTGAATTTGCCTAAAACTTACGGTGGAAGATATGTGAGGAGAGCACTTCCCATAAGCAGAAAGACAAAGGAAAGTGCAGACAGCAGTGTTGTTACACTCAATTTTCTGTGCCAGCCTGCTCAGCTCTCCTGGGAAGCAATGCCTTTCCCCTTATTAGTGTCCTTGAGAGAATGGATACTCTGCAATTCAGAGCTTAGTAGTCTGTATTTATGTTGACTGCTCAGTTATTAAGTTGTCTCCACAAGTTCACACAAGCCCTCGGTGTGAAGGGGCTGTGCAGCAAGCACCCCCCTGCTCCCCTTCAGACATCCTCTCTGCCCTGAGCACTGCCAGCAGTGTCCCTGGGGAGCCTGCCCTGCTCCAGGGCACGGCACAGAAAGGGGCGGCTGGGGAAGCACAAACCTCCCTGCTAGAAGTTTGTCTGGATCAACAAACAGCTCCACCAAGCTCTCCTGCTCAGCATCTGGCACTGACATGGCCTCAGGACACGGGTGACACAGCAGAGCACCTTGGTGACGTTCCTCACCTTTTACTCTGGCACTCACAGCTGGAATTAAGGTTTTAAAGATCAAAGGAGGCTGACAGGACCCCTCACAAGAGCTCTACCTTCCTCTCAATCTTTAATCCTATCTAGGAAGTAACAAAAACCCATTGATGACTCCAAACCTTGGAGATGTTCCAATCAACTACCTTCTTTTACTCCATTTCTGTACCTTTTCAAAATGTCAATAAACCCTTCCTGAATGCCTGCAATGCTCATGTCAAGACCTACATCTGTCTCTGTACAGAAACACTAGCCAGCATTGGTCTAGCTCTGTGGTTAGATACCGTCTCTCCACTAGTCAAAGAAATAGTTTGGAGACAGGGCTTCAAACCCAGAAACATCACAGCTGACAGGGAATAGTCCCACAGTCACTTAAACCATTGTGGTCACTCTGCTCCAGAAAACTGTGCAAAGCTGGGGATCAAGCACATTGTCCTTAAAAGAGTGCCGGATGTCTCCTACCAGCCTGCACAGGACAGCGGATGGGATCTGCACTCATCTGCTCCATGTGGAGGAAACGGGTCCTGCAGACAGGCACCACAGAGATGGCAAAGCCTCCTGTGCCACCAGTGTTTCTGCTGTGGAAGGAGTAGAGGAGCATGCCCTGTCCTACCAGGTCAATTAGTCAGACACAAGTTACATCAAGTGACAGGGCACCAAAACGTAACCTTTGGTCTGATGAGGTTTTCCAAATCGCCAGTCACCTGGAAAGGGTGTGTGCTGACAAGGGTCAGAAGTTTAGCAAGGGCTAGAGCAGCACTATGGAAAGGCAAGAAACTATCAGCAACAAGTGCAAGTATTAGGTGTGTGTGCATTTGAAATATTGAAACAAATTTGCTAAAGATTTAAGACTTCATTAAGGTCAAAAGGGTTATGCTGCAGTTGATAGGCACATTTGTTTTATTAATTGAGTCATAAGTTCTGTCAGTCTGCAAACAGATTGCAAAACATGCATCAGCTGCTTTTGATTGCCATGAGAGATCTGAAAACCTGCCAGTAAGTCTGTTTGCAGCTCTTTAAAGTTTTGGCTTAAAACTTGTTTTAAACTATTAACAATTACTTTTTTTTTTTAAGCATGTAAGGAGGGAGGGCAAGATAGAGAGAGAAAGAGAAGCACATGTTTTCTTTAGAACACAAGAGTAACTGATGGAAGTATCCTCCTCTCAAGGAGGCTGAATATTTTCTAGACAGCCCAAGCTCTCCCATCCCCTGGTGTCCCCAGCCTTAGTGTTTACATCTCATGCAGCTCTCAGTGTGTTTTAGAATGAAGAACGTTTGGTGAGCACTCTGCTGGAAAAGAGATGTGCAAGCAAAAGGGGAAGACATCCCATTTTCATGGCTTGCTTTGACTCTGTGGAGCATACAGGACAGAATACCAAAAGGAAGCAGTGCAAAGCAGGCCAGGTCCTGCACTTGCTCAGATCTGTCCCAAGTGCATGTCAAAGTACCACCAAGAAAACACAGAGCAGCTGTTTTCCTTGCACAGTCCCAAGCCCAAAGTGATCATATCACAGCTCTGAGGAGGTTTCAGCTATGCAGATAGTGTTTCATATGTGAGTTACTTAAAGCTTCACACCCAGTGATTCTCTCCAATTACCCCACCACAGCACTGGGATGATTTCTCAGCTGCTCTCCTAAAAGCTGACATAGCCAAAAGTGGCTGGACAGGGCTGCTCAGTTTGCCCTCCCATGAAAGAGACTTGACTCATTACAGTTCATCCCAATGACATAAATGGTTAGAGATTTGGCACCTTCATTTCCCCCGACTGCAGAACCAGCCTTTGAAAGCTGCTCTCACAACCCTGTGCAGCAGTTTAGCTCTTCTGTGTCCACATCCCATTTCAGTTCTCCTGCCTTTTGCTCTTTTTGTCTTTAGGAGGCCAAGTTGCTCCTATAGGAAGACAGAAGTTGGTCTGAAAATTAATGTAAATTACTTCTTGGAAATAATAAGACTTAAATTTTGGTTCCCTGATCTCAGCATAGCTTTAGGATGCTCTGGGCTCATACAGAGCTTGCATCTGGTGCTGACCTGAGCAGGAACAAGGCAAGAGAACCACCCACACTAACTCTTGCTTCTGGCACATCATAAATGACTTCACACTGCATCTGGAATTACACTATCTTCCAGCAAATTTACAAGATCTCACAATACAGTAAAACAGCCATCTGGGTACCTCAGGTATGCCAACATAAGCTGAGACAGCCCCTCCTTTTTTATCATTTTAATTTCTGTTCTTGCAGCCCTTGCAAGCAGCGATATGCTCTGCCCTGACATCTCCTCTGATCACAGAGCTGTGGCACAGAAAGGCCAGCAGAGAACACGGCTGCACTCAGCTCCCCTTGGAACCAGAACCCTCTCAGGGATTGGGACACAACTCTTTTGGGAGCCTGTGGCAGCACAGGGAGGATCCATGCTCAGGTCCATTGTGCCCCTTTCCAGTGGGGCCAACTCACTGCTCTGAGCAGATCTGACCCCAGGAAATCCTGGTGTGAAGCCAGACATAGCTTGGGGGTGTCTCCTGTTAATGACTCTGGCACAGGGGTTTATTTAGCCAGAAACAAGGCTACTGCCCTGTGAATATAAAGCACCCTCAGGCCATCCCGTGGGTTGCCGAGACAACCACGACACTCAGAGTGCCTCAGTAAAACATCACAAGGCTTCATGCATCAGCACCTTGTTATCTAAAGTCTCTCACACCTTTTCTCTGTGGCATGCCACGGGCAGCTTCACCAAGCTCTGGCTCTTTCTCTCCTTCTTCTCCCTGTTACAGTTGAAATTCAATGCTCAACTCATAATTTTCTACCTAGAGATGACAGATGTTATTGTTCACCTCTTCATGGGGTTTTTTCAACACAAGAGTTCGATACCACTGCTCTAACCAAAACTTTGCCTTTCCAATCATCTACTCATGGTTCTGAAAGAACACTCTTGTGACTGGAAATTCAAGTCAGGCTATGAAAAAGTACAAAAACAAAGAATATTTAGTTTGGCCTACAACAAGGAAGACCAGGAGAGGGCTATGCAGCCATTTCAATTAATAAAAACTTTTGTGGGACTCTGGACTTCTCGCTTCTCCCTTGATATTAAAGGGCCCAAAGCCATTTCCATCTCTTCAGGCAGGATTGCACAGTAACTGGGACTTTACATTAGGAGGGATTTTTTAATATTACACAAAAATTATGCTCCTTTCTCAAACTATAACCAGTGTACTTTGCTATTAAAGCCTGGAGGCAGGTAGCAGGCTGAAGGACAAGCAGTGTCATCAACAGATCTCTCTTGTAATGAAGAGCATTTGGGACTGCACCAGCAAACTCTGCAGGGAACAGTGTCTGCTTGTCCTGGGTACAACAGGCCCCTTTTGGAAGTCATCTGGATCTTAAATTACTTTGCATTTTTTAACAGTTCCTGCCAAATTGCATGTATTTATTTCAAGCCTGCCCAATGCCTGCTATTTACAAATACTGCCATATATTTTACAGCAAGAATCACTACCAATTAGCTCAAGTATTTAAGAAAATCATCATATATTCTGAATGATGAAAGATCACAGAAGGAGGTCTCCTAATGGATGGCAGGTGTGGGAATGAAAGCATCTAGAGACTGTGAGCCAATATCTAAGAAGTCACAGAATATCATAATTCACTTTAATTTGCACCTAGGTCACAAAGTTAAATAAGACCTTTGGCTCAGAAAATATTTAAAGCTACCACCATTTTTATAACAGAAAAAACAAACAAAAAGACCCCTCAAAATGCTGATTCTTTGTAAGAAGACATGCAATGTCATATTTATATGGAGAATAAATAAAAACAAATAATAAATATAAAATTAATAAACATACTATTGAAAAACAGATGTTTTTGTCTCTGCTTTCAGGAACCTATTAAGATAAGCTTTAATCATCCACAAAGATCTCCTCCTTCTGTTTTGCTGGAAAACACTGAAAACCAGGCAGGTTAACTCATATTTAAAAGTCTGCATCCACTACACATGGTAGTAACAAAACTACTTTTAGGACCTTTGAACACATGTGATAATACAAAATAATCTTTGTCACAAAAATAGTAAGATCAACAGATTAGCTGAATGAAATTCTCCAGCTTGGATGCTCATTTGACTGACACATTGATCTGTTAAAACCTGTATTTATGGCACAGGAATGTTGCACAGACCAAGGGGGTCCTGTTCAGTCACCGTGGTGAATGTTGGCCCTGGTACCACAGCAAGAAGCCTTTTCTTCCAAAACTCCCAAGTCCAATGATTTAGCAGTAAGTTTTCTGTTTGTAAATGTTCTTACTGTGAAAGCAGGTAAACTTAAAATTGAAGATGCTTGAACAGTTAGAAACAATAACCAAATTATGTATGAAGGCAGAGACAGGGATGGGGAAAGGATCAGTCCATCCAGAGCCCAGAAAAGGGCAGAAGGAAGCAGAGGATGGGCAACACTTGGCCCCACCAGTGTGCTGAGGACAGTCAGCAATGCACACTCACCTCCAGAACAATGAGGAGGGCAGTGGGAACTCTGGACTCCATAACAGCACCCTCCTTCCACTCTGTCACTGTGCAGTGGAAACACACCCCTCAAGGCAGATAATTAACCTTTAACTGAGCTCCATGTACACGTTTAAAGCACGTGCCAATGTCCTATGCCCATCCGTCCATACCTAGGCACATACATTGCACGTGCAAACAGAGGATTCATAAATATGCTTTTTATTTCCTAGGAGCTGCACCACAAATTCCACAATTCATCATCAATTTATACAATCTCAGAGTATTTGTCAAACCAGATAATGCTCTGCAGAGCCAGAAATGGTATGAAAAACCATTGGTAGAAAGAGATACGATTCACATTTCTAGTCGTGGATCAGTTGCATTGGATTGTGTTTTTCATCAGAACTTGGTACCAAAGCTACTGTGACAGCTGATCACACAGAGATAGTGCTGTATTTTAGTATCCTTTTGAGGAAAACACCTTTCAAAGGGAGTTTTCTTTCTCCTTAGGATAAATAAGTTAAAGCAGCCCCAAACCTTACCCAAATTCCACATTGCTGCCTTCACTGCTCCAACATCCAAGCTCCAGCACAACACAGTTCTTACCTTGCTGCTTGCTCTGCTGGTGTTGCTGAGCTCTTTTTGGGTAAGGCAGGACCAGGACAGGGCCAAAGCACCCAGCTGTGCAGCCAGAGCAGAGCCCTGAGCAGCTCCTGGGCTGCTGGGCTACCCCAGGGGAAACTGAGGCTGCAGGACCCCTGACGTCCTTCACCCTCTGAGCAGCACCAGGGGGTGATCCCAAAGGGAGGAGGGGCCTCTCCACTTGGTGTTTTACACAAACTTTATTTAGCTCTCACTCCTCAAAAAGAAGCCTATAGGCACATTAAGCCACATGCAATATAGCTTGTTTCCATTAATCTGCATTCCTTCAGTCATTCCCTGCAACTATCTAAGTAATTTTAAAAAGAGAAAGACAAAGCAAAACCCATGTTGTGTTAGATTCTGCCCTCTGATTCTGAAAGCACCTCTCACAAAGCAGTTAAAACCAATAATGTAAAAACTTGTCATTTCTATTTCCACAACACGGATAGAAATCCTTGAAGTTTTAGATTTTTTTTTTTTCAAATCTAAATGTTTATGTACTTATCAGAGGAGGTCCAAGTTATGCTGTAGAAAGCCATGGTATATGGCTCTGGGTTTAACTGAAGAGGTGAGGGATGCAACCACCAGGTGAAGCCCCAGAGCTGTTAACCTCTAGGATTATCCTGAGCCTGACACATTGATTTCTCTGTTTCAAAAGAATTTAAAAGCAGTAAGTACAACTTTCAACAGACAAGTATAAAACAGAACAGTTTCATTTTTGTTTTATATTAGACTATCTTATCTGTCTTTTGAATATTTGTTTCTCTCTTCAAAAATAGTATTTTACAGTTGTGACGGTTGTAAAGGCTGTTTCTAAATAAGAATGGACTGGTGACAGATCACAAGCACCTCTGCTGCCATTCATTGTTGTCCTCAAGCAGAATCACCAGATCTTTCCATGCCACATCTGCTAAAGAGATGCTCCCAGAGGGAGCACAGCAGTAGATTAGAGTCACACCAGCCTTGATTTGCAAATTTTAGTGCAAATCAGAGCCATATGAGAGCATGTTAAAAGCTCCCTTTCCTTTCAGGGGGAAAAAAAATTAAAATAATAGAGTGTCTGGTCAGAACATCCACAGTAATATTTTCAAGTCAAATGAAAAAAACACATTAGAAATAAAAGTGCTTAGAGTTCCTACTTTGCAACTTGTAATACGCTGAGAGGAGCACTGAGCACTGGCCCTGAGAAATACTCTTCCCAACCTTTAGGACAAATCCTTCCAGCTTTGCTACATGAGGCACACAGATTCAGGGCTAAAGAGGTCACACATCTCCCAAGAGTTCCCCCCAGATCTTTGAATCAACTGTTAATATACTGAAAAAAACCCACTGCACCAACTTCAATACCTAAATACAGCCCAGAAGCCCAGCTCTGAAAATCTTTGAAATAAATCACGGCAGTGAACTTCAGCCCACACCCAGCTGACATCTGAACCACTGAAAAACTAGTCCAATTACAGCCAGACAAGGCAGCTGTAAGAATGTATTAGCCTTTTGCTGTCACATCCAAATCATCTGAAGTGGAAGTCACCAGCCCTTAAATCACAAGAAGGGAGGCAGAACATCCAGTTCTCAGCTAGTCAGAGATGCAGCTAAAACTTCAGCTTTAAAACAACAAAGTTTGGTCTTACCTGGGGGTCACCTTTGCTGAAGAGGACGAATTGCAAGAGTAATATTATGTCACCTACAAGCTGTGACAGGGGTTGATGTTATCAGTCTCAGCTCAGAAGATAGATTAAGAGGTATTATCAGTGGAACCCAGCTACAGCACCAGCCCACTGTAAACTGTCTTCCCACCCCAGCTCGGGATGTAACAGGGTCATGTTAAGAGTTCATCCTTCTGCTGTTTGCCAGTCAAACAGAGATTCCCTTGGATTTTAAATTACCTAACGTTTTCAATTAGACTGAAGCAAGTGGTTAGGAACAGATTTCATAAGCAATATCATGCCAATAATACACTGACTAAAACAATAAAATAAATTCAAGAAAGCATCTAGGTTTGACTGCTAAGAGAGAATCTGCCTGCAGCAACACTTCCAAAGTACTTTATTTCTTCTCCTTTGGAACTGATGTGACCTTTCAGGAGCTGTAAGGTTTAGAAAGCCACACACCATCAGTGGTTTTCTTTTGGCGTGCGCCATGCCGAGAACAGCAGCGATTATCACCTTTGTGGAATGTGCTCTGCCTGTGTTAGAACCGCTCTGACCTCCAGCACGGGGCTGAAGATGTCAGTTTCTGGAGAACTCTGTGGCTGCTGTGTCACCCAAGCAGAAAATGCTGCCTCGTGCCTCAGAGGAGGCCCAGGAGCCTTTTCAAACACACGCGTGTAAACCAGAGGAATTTCTGTGTCTTCCCTCTTGCTGTGTCACTCTACAGCTGGCTAAGTAAAAGGTATTGCAGGATATTTCTTTGACATTTTCCCAGCCTTGGCAGGAGTATCATAGCTCCACTCAGTTCCTTACTAATCTCTCTTCAAACCCCCCAAAAATGAGGTACATATATAGATGCTGCAAAATCAGCCATGCTGCATCCGGTGATGACTCCAATCCAGCCTTGCAGTGTCCAAATCCTAACCCTTAAATTCCACTTCATAGAAACCAGGATTCACATCAAAAAACATGCACAAAATGTACATGAAGTGAGAAGATCTGCACACCTTTTCCTTTGCTCAGCACCACAAATTACATCAGCCCCAGCAGGTTGTGATCCAACTCTGCAACATCTACTATTTGCACAAATAAATCTCTGTCACAACACTCCAATCAGTCAAGTAATTGCAACGAATCTGCTAAAGCCCCCAAAGGGCAGGACTGCAGAAGCACAGAGAAAGCCACCACACTCATCTTCACCTCATGTCTGCACGCAGACTGACAGTGCAGAGCTCGGTGTCTGTGCTGGAAACGCCTCTCTGGGAAGGCTGATTACCTTAACTCACTGAGGATATAAATATCATTATCTGCAATTCAATCAAAAAGCAATCAAGACCTGTTTATTAGTGTGTTTTTAAAAGGCACTTAGAGCATAGGTTGGGCACTTATTGAATTTAACTAATAAATAAGATTACAAGAACCAAGTCACTGCTCTTTGAAAACAGCACTTTCAGTGGTGAAGAGTGATTTACAATCCTTACCAATTTGAAAAGGAATGAAAAGATAAAAGGAAAAAATCAGTGGGAAAAGGAGCAGCAAGCCATTTGTTTTTACTTTTTTAAGAGGATTTGCTATCAACATGTAAACATCACACAGGATCCCAGGATGGTATTATTTCTCATTGCAGATGTGTGCCACAGGACTGCTCTTCCTCAGTCTCCAAAACTGCTTCTAATATTCTTCTTATTTGGATTGTAACTTGACCCACACCTTCCAGTCATGTTTTGTTCGTGTACACCTTTTATGCTGGATGACTTTACTTGTCTTCATCACCTTGGCAAGTCAGAAGGCAAACATTTTTAAAACCCGTGGCATTATTCAAGCTGTGCGGTGGGAGACTCAAGAGAAGCAACATCTTAAAACATTCTGCAGAGGGGCAAGTAAAAAGTCAATAAGGAAGTACCATAGTTGCGCTGTTTTTAACTTGCTGAAAGTGTGAGACAGCTGTTCATTTCCTGATCACTCGTGGAAATGGAAAATATAATTAAGAGCAAAGACAAATCACCAAATCAAATCAAATATTAAATAAGCAAACTCGCTTTCTAGCATCAAATCCAGCATACAAATGAAAAGTGATATTCAAAAGTTTAGTCTTTAGATAATGAAAAAGTACTTCAAAGAAAAGAAAGATCCAGTTTCTGGCTGTATCATGTTAGAACATCAGCAACAGGAGTTATGGGAGTAGTTGGAGCTATGTGGTCCAGCCTGGAATAAAAAACAGAGAATGACCTTAAAGTCAGAAATAAATAGTGTATAAAAATAGAAAGTGCACATGGGAAAAGCAAATTCTCCCCTTTGCTCATATCCTATCCTGAGTAAATGTCAGTGCTGCTTCTGTGCTGGCCATGTTGTGCTGACAGCAGCAGGGGCTATGTGGCCCTGGCTGGCCCATGAGGGCTTTCTATTTCCTGCCCGCCACTCAGTTTTAACTGGTTTTAGGGTTGTCCAGGAGGGCATTAAAGCTGCAGATTAAGAGAACACGTTACCCTCTTTGGCAATGAGGTGTGCAGTCCATCTGGGAAGAGGCAGCTGAGCTGCTCCGAGAGGCAGCAGGGACAGGCACAGTGCTGGAGCAAATGAGATGAGCCAGGGTACCCCATTTCATGCCCCCCTCCTTTGTTGCTCCTGCCCACTGCAGTTCTTTATCAGAAGTGTTCATGTCTGCCTTAGGGCAGTGGCATCCATCATCCCTGCAGCTCCCAGCTCCTCCCTGTCCAGAGGATGACTGATCCCACCCTCACTGTGCAGGCAGCTCCCACGGGCTCCACTGAGCTGCAGCTCCCCCACCACCCCCTGCTCCACCACAGCATCTCCAGCCTGCTCCTCTCTTCAGCCCCCTGCCAAACACATTTCTCACTCACACAGAAAATGGGGATTTCTCATCTACGTTGTCCAAGAGAGTGTAAGGGAGCATCTGACAGAAAAAGCAGAGAGAACTGGGATCTTACTGATTTTCATAAATGGATGGGAGGAGGGAAGGACAGAGCCAGACTCTCCTCCGTGGTGTCTAGTGAAATAAAGATAGGCAGTGTCTTTCAAATATAACAATGCCCAAAATACAGCAAATATAATTGAAACATAAGAAACATTTATGTAAGAGTGATTGATCACTGGAACAGGACACCTAAAAAAGTGAACTTTCCTCATCCTTGGAGATATTCCAAACTCAATTGGACATGATCCTGGGCAACCTGCTCCAGTTTACCCTCCTTTGACCAGGGAGGTTGGATGAGATGATCTCCAGAGACCTCTTCCAACATGAAATATTCTTCTACTTGAACAGAACTTGATTACAAGAAAATAAAAAATTAAATTTAAAATTTTAAAAAAATTAAATAAGGAAAATAAAAAACCACCACACACACACATACAAAGAAGAACCAAAAAACCCCTGAAACTCTAGCTTAGTGATAGCAAAAGAAAAACGCATTTCACCAGGTATGACTTTATTCAGGATATTTTTGTTGGAACAAGCATGCATTTTACTGCACACTTTGGAAGTTTTCTGCAAAGCAACAAAAGCTGTCTTTGCAAGCACATGATTAGAAAGCCAGATTTAACCCAAATGCTTCCTACTGGGAAACTCATGACCAATGCATTCTAAGCAGATGAGACTGGGGAAAAAAGGTTCTTCCAAACTTTGGGATGACACTTAACAAGTTTAGGTTTGAATCGACTTTTTGGCATTTGAACCTAGTTTAATTACTGATTCCAAAGGACAGTTTCCTAAATATTGATTATTTGGCTAAATCCCCACCATCTCTATTCTTTCTTTGTCTCATAGTTATCATCTCACATCTATCACAAAAGCTGTGAGAAACAGCTTTTGTTTAAAAACAGAAAGATAAAAAATTCTAATGGTTAATTAACACAATGCAAGTTTTATGTAAAAGACTCTTTTGTATCCTATAAAATGAGGGGAAACTCATTATTTATATCCACATATTCCTATTGCATGTTTCAGCCCATCCTAGAAGACCAGAGAACACATGGATCCTGTTTTTCAGCAAAAGACAGTGGGCTCTTTTTGTTAAAGCAGTCACCAAAACCAGCTACTTTTATTTCAAACAAACAAACAACCCCAAAAACTAAACAAAACCACCACCAAATAACCCCACCCCATCTCAGATAACTATCTTACACATGAAAACTTCTGAGAATAAGGTAACAGTTGTATTCCAGTGAGATGTGGCTAGGAAAAATAAGTCAAGTTGTTTGCTTGACTTCAGCGAAGTCCAAGGACCTCTTAATAAATAGAGCAATATTTAATTTTTTCTGCCTCCTCTCACTTGAGAAACAGACTTTTCATTCATATCATCAAGGTGGCACAAAACACCAGGGAGAACTACTTGGGAAATAATAATACAACAATGTTTTGAGTGATGTCACTACACAGAAAAAAATTTATCTAGAAAAGTGAATGAGGAACTCCAGCAACAGCCCAAATTCACTTCAACGAATTCCAAAAATATCTGTATAATTTTTATCACATTTTGAAGAACAGCTGCTACAAAGAAGTAGATTGTACAGATGTGTTTGCATAGAAAGGAGGTTATTTTGAAAGATTTTAAGCTTTTTTAACAAGTAAGCCAAACATTTAAAAATAGTCCCATAATTCAGATGGTTCCAGCAAGTGCCATAACTTCTGCCCAGATGTAGCAGCTAAAGACCTGAGACCCAGCTTCTCATGACCCAGCAGGAGTTTTATTCTTTTGTTAAAGTCAGGGTGCAAGAATATCCTTAAATAACAGAGACATCTGTAGGAAATACAGAAAGATGTATTTCGTAAATGGTTTAATGAATCAATTATATTTCAAAATGGACTTCTGTTTTGTTTTACATTTCCTTCCCTTTTAAACAGCATGCCAACTCCAATACTTCACTCAATAAATGACTGCTAAATGAGTGCACAGTTACAGGCATGTTGGTCTCTATGACAAGCCATACATAATCACCACAGAAATATATAATTACACCTGTCAACCTCATCTCATGCAATTGGTTCAATAACTAACAATGTCAGCAGCAGGCTAAGCATAGAGGTCTCACTGTGTGAAAATACTCATACATGGCTAAACGTCTTGGTATTTTAATGGCCTGTCATAGTGCCAAGGTTCCTATATTGTACCTATCTCCACAGCAACAGTCTGGAATGAGACAAGTGCATTTAATAACTGCAAAAAGGTGAATTTATAAGCTTGCAGTTATTTTACAGCTCTCACGGACAGTGCAGGGTATTCTGAAGACAGCTGGAGATGTAGTTGCATTAGAGAACTAGTTCAGTTTGTGAAAAAAACCCTTCTTCTCTGGGGGGACTGTATGAGCACACCGTGAAATAAAACTCATCATATAAATCTGAAAATTGTTTCTAATGACAGCCACTGGAGAGGTCAGCTCCTGCCTGGGAGTGTACACACACCCAGTGTGACAGGATGTTTAATCCCAACACACCAGGAATGGCTGTGAAAAAACAGCTCCTTACAGGCTCCTAAGGACTTAATCATGACATGTTTGTCCATCTAATATTCTAAATGACGTGCAAGGGGGGCTGCACTGAAAGGCTCTGCCCTGCCCAAACACGAAGCAAACAGCACAGCAGCAGGGGCAGCTCCAGCCCTGTCTGGCACTCTGCTAATTGCACATGGACATGACAAGGGCAATGTCCTGGGGCCTGAACTCTCAGCAGCCACAGAGCACCAGTACACACACCGGGTCACCCAGAGCCACCAGCACGGCCCCACAAGGAGGGGAAAGACAGGCAGATACTGGGAGCTGATGAGAGAGAGAATGAACTCCTCTGGAAATGGATGTGAGGCAACAAAATATCAAGGAACAAAAAAATCACTGTGAAAATGAAAAGATAAAGAGGAAGAGGAAGAAGATAAAGGTGGAAGAACTGCTCCACATTGGCAATAGGCAGTTCTGGAGGCTACCACATTCTAGGACTTTAAAATCAACTTTGCAATGTAAATTGTATTCACATTTTCCCTAGCACATAAAAGCCTTCACCTGTGTGAAATTTCTATGTGAAAAGTTAAATTGCTGTCAAACAATTTGTAAGCTCAAATATGAATGAACAAAAAGTAAACAATATCACTGAGGAAATCCTTCTACTCACCAGCAAAGCAGCAGAACACAAGTGGGTGAGAATGCACAGACATTTAGTTAAAATGAAGTGACACGTCTCTACAACCTTACTCACTCTGGAGACTTGTCAGGCTATATTCTTCCCCCCAATGACTGGCCTCTTCAATTCTTCTGTGTTTTGGCTGAGATCAGCTTTATTTCTAAACATCACCATGAACTGGAACTCTTAAACCTAAGAGAAAAAGTGCAATTCCAAAGTCACTACAGAAAAAAGAAAAAGCAGTGGTAATTTTCACCTACAAACAGATACTTTTCAGTCAAATGATCAAGAAGAGCACTGTATGGCAGAAAGATGAGTCTTGACTTATTCCTGCATAGTTTCATGTTGCATGAACACAGGAAGGGGATGGATGTTAAAGCAGATGTTAAAGCTTATGAATGCAGAACACAGGAAAATAGGAAAATAAAACCACTTTACCTTCTTGCTTTAATATACTGTAAATAAAACACCTCCAAAATGGAAAACAGCTAAGTGGCAACCACCATTTTAAAAACAGTATTGTTATGGAACTTATCTCCAAAGACAGGATTTTATTTAAAAAAAGAGAAATTAAACACTGTAAAGACTAGCAAAACCTCCTATTTTCCAACTTAGGTCTAAAAAGGAGAATAAGCCTGGTACTGATGGCAATGGAGCCTTTCTGTTGAAAACTGGGGCAGCAGAACACTTATTCATAGCAATGTTCAATGGTCAGATTGAAGTGGCATTTCTCACATGACTCTTAAAACTTTGAGACTTTTTTTAGACCTTTTGGAAGGAGATTCTTCCAACCCAACCCTGGACCAGAACTGCCAGAAGGATGCAGAGAAGCACCCCAACCTCACCAGCTGCTGTCTCACAAAGGAGCACACAGGTCTGAGAGGAACAAGGCAAAGCTGGTGGGGCCCAGAGCACAGCAGGACAGGTGCCCTGTGGCACTCAGCACCTGGCCGAGCACTGCGAGCCACAGTGCTGCCACCACCCTGTCTCTGAGGGGTGACAGGGGTGTCTCCTGCCCCCCAACACACCCAGGTACTTCCCTACATACAGCACACATTTGTTACTGAAAAAAACAGCATACAAGTTGCTTCCACTGCCTTTGTTGGAAATAGCACTTGAGTGAGAAGAAAAATCTCAGCAAAAGCCAACCAGTGGCGCCTGTGCATGCAGGGGAGACCCAGAATTTCAGCTGGCACTGATCACCCTCACCCTGGTGGAGGAAACAGCAACTGTGCTGACTGTCACTGCTGAGGAGTGAACCTGTAAACACACACAGGACCAAGAGGCAGGCACACATTTCCCTCCCTAAATTTCAGGGTAGGTGCAGTTGCCATCACACACTGACCAAGCTTTCTTGGAGCTGCTCCAGATCATCAATCTAGCATGTTTTCAAGCTTATCCTTGGAGAGCTCGGCTGGCCAGAAGACTCCCCAAAGGATGTATTTTCCATATCCTTTCAAAGCAGAGAGGCCAGAATAAGAATCAGCTCAAAGAATTTTATAAAGTCTTTTATACTCGTAATACTTGAGAAACAGGAAGGGTATCACAGCTCTAAGTGGTTCAAAGTATAGATGATCCACAAAGTTACATTCTAAAAGTCTTTCATCCACAGAGTTACTGTCTTCTCTACCCATTCATCCCCACAAAACTCCAAAGCAAGGACACTTCATAAAACCTATATCATTTTTCATATCAGCATTTGAAAGGGAAGGTCTGCAAATTTCCAAGAACTGCTTTTCTGATCAACTTAGTTTATTTTTGGTTTTGCTAAGTGGGCTCGTTTTTCCCTTGCAGCCAGAGTACAGCAAAAGGAATTGCTCCTTTATAAACAATGAAAATATCAAAAAAGTTCAAAATAATGATTATTAGAATCCCTTTCAAGTAAAATGTTTTTCTAAAGATAATTACCCATTTCAAGCACTGCTCAGAGAGCAGTGTAAGCTGCTAAGAGAATAGCTGAACGAAGCAGAGCCCAGAGTGCCCTGACACAGAAAGCTGGAGTGAATGAGGGTGACAGCAGTTCAGTGCAGGCTCTGCCTGCCACATCCTTGGCAGAGTAAGGCAGATCAGCTGTCTGATTTCCAGGAGCACAAAGCCAGGTTACACTGGCCAAGGATCAGCCCCAAGAGCTGCAGCTGAATTTTCAAACCTCAGACAAGGCCTAATTCAACTGCCATTAAAGTCAGTAAAAGCCTCCCATTGATTACAGCAGTTGTTGGATCAGGGCCATACTGATGTTTACTGGAAGCCAGATACAAGGTCTGATTACTTTTCCACTGTTACACATCAGATCCTTATTCACTCCATTATTTACAGGCTTGCAAACAAGCAAGAAATTCTGATCACACAGTCATACAGACTCCATTTGCATCCTTGATTGGCATGATGAGAGCTCAGAGAAGGGTTTGAATATGTATTACACAGAGCAGCAGTGCACAGAACCTGCAGGATGCAGTAAAGCAATCAGGCAGCATAAAGAAATTGAAATGGAATTCCTTGGAGAAAGGGATCATTAAGTGCTTAACAAGCATCGCTCCGTTATATCTGTTTTAGTGATGTTAGCATAATTTTAATTGTTACCATCCAATCTGTTTTGATAGCTTTGGAGTTATCAAGATGCTAAATATTTTACGGTGACATTTGAACAATCAGGAAGATTAGCTGCAAAGCCCTCTACCCAGTAGCCCAGTGCCTGTGAATAGACAAAAAGGGGGATCTATTTTCTGTGTGGAACAAAGACAAGACAGAAAGATCAACACAATTAAATATTAAACAGAAGTAATTACACAGGCAGCTAAGTAATAACTCAAACACCCTGTATTTTATTATGCATTTCCAACTAGCCAATTAAATTATACAATATTGTGAGTGCCTGGCATATCCTGCTGCCTGGTAGGTCATTTAGCCAAGTTTTACTTCTAGCATAGAGAATCTTAGTAAAATTTATACTGAGCCAAGGAAGCATGCAAGATAGAAGGTTCTTCTTTGTCCTAAGCTGACAAAAAGCTGTTTGTCCTTTCTAAGAAGTCCAGAAGTCCTCGAGTTCTATCTAATGCTAATGGGTTTGCCAGGTGTAGTTTCAGAGCCGTGTAAGGTGCCAAGATGTGACACGTGTGGCAATCTGCAGCCTCAGCCTCACACCTATGAGATCATGGAGCCACAGCAGCAGCCCCTGCCTGCATGGAGACCTCTTCAGATCTAGGCTTCATGCAATCAGTGCATGCCAGGCACAGAATATATCAGAGGATACGAGCTACACGAAACTTAAATGGGCTCATTCACTTGCTTTAAATTACACACCTGCTAGGAGTGTTTGCTGAATCAGGGCCATGTAGGCTATCTGCAAGTGATCTGTAATTAAATGCAAACTACTGCTCCCAGCAGAACAGTAGCAAGTAATAATAATGATGATAAAGCTAAATATTATTCAGAAAAGAGGCAAAGGACATAATTATTGCCAAATGAAATATGGCAACACTAGGGTTATAATATGCTTGTAAGAAAACCTTGCAAAATCTTTGGTACATAAGGCTGAGACTTCCATCTGGATAAGTAATGATCCAGGCCAAAATTTGACAAGTTCTTCTTTAGGGAAAAAAACTCAGAATCTAGCAATGTACACTGCCCTTTAATCAAACAATACTGCTATCTAACCATTTCCACCCTAACAGCTCATTTCTGTGATGAAACTATCACTGTTTTTAGTTATTCAACTCATGCCCATAAGTGGGTATTGGAAAATAATCTCTCTCAGGGAAAATGGTATTCTTTACCTATGAGGAGAAAGAATAAGCTTGAGATTTGGGGTTAATCTGATTAGTCAGGACATTGCCAGAAGCGGGATGGCAGGGCTTAGAAGTGCCCTGTTAAATCAGGGTCACACTAAGATACCAGAGGGTCTGGCTTTGTTAAGCTCATCAAGGTCAGGCACTGGCCTTTGTAGCCAGTCCCACAGAGGCCTCAGTCCCTTCTGTGGGCTGCCACAGGCAGGGCACAGGTGAAGAGGAGACACTCCCAGCCAGGGCAGCCGGCATCAACCTCGTTTCTGGTACAGCCAGCTCAGCACTCCTCAGGGAAGAGCTGCCCACCTGAGCTGCAAGCCTCATGCTAACCTGAAAACAGGCATCACAGAAGGGCCACCATGCAAAGGTAAAGGTTCAGGGAGGGCTGCTGGTCCACACATTCCCCCAGATTCTGAAAGGGAAATCTCTTAGGCAAATGTAGCAGCTCTGTCCTTCCTTCAGATGGAGGCCCCAGAGGGACATCAAGGGACTCTGCTGTGGTGGCAGAACTTGCTCAGTAGACTGGCACAGCACCTCTCCACTGGTGATGAGGCCCTGAGGAAAGTAACGATCAAACGCTTGACTGTCACTAAGATTTTCCTTTTTTCAAGCTCAGGGAGTGATGTTTTTTTCTTTTACAGTCACAGGTCAAAGTTCTGATTCCTGCTGCCAAAGGGAGGAGGGCAGCATCATGAGTGAGACCCTGGTAAATCCATCTGTGACACAACATTGTTGTCCAGCTCACTGTGGGTATATTCAGGAAATTCAGGAAATTTCCTGTAAGAGTTTTCAGGCAGTTTCACAGGCACTGACACTGGGCAGTGGATCAACACTAAAACATCACTCTGTGTCTGACTTCAGAGTTTGCTTCCCTCACGAATGTGTGCTAAACAGGTCACTTATAAATAAGTGGATTGAAAAGAGTAGCAACAGTTTCCTAAGCAGAGCTTTGTGACATAATGCTGTCACGAGGGAGACGCAGTGATCACCATGGAGTCGAAGCGGGAAAAGAGCAAGTTTAATTTTTCTTACAGCTTATATAGATTTCTAGAAAAGAGACCACATTGGAAGACTCAGGTTCAACCTCTTCAAACGTGTCCATCAATTGTCCTTTCTACAGAAAGGAATGTAAACAAGATAAAGAATTCTAACAACATTGCTTTGTTTATGTGAAATTTCTGACTCCAAGAAACTCGAAGGCTGGAAGGCAAGACGACAGAGCTTTAGAATAATTAAGAAAAATATTTTTAAAATTATGCTGACTTACTACAAGAAGACTTTGAACATCTAAGGAGAAAATTAACTAGTAATTAGGCATCTACCTTGATCCATCCAGAACAGTTCTGAGCTGCACCCTGGCAGCAAACTGGAAGCACCAATAGCCTTGACAATGAGTGGAACTTTCAACAGTATTTTTGTGCATGTTTGATCAAAAGAATAAAATCTTTCAAAGGCTGAAACACAATAATCCAGTGGAATATCTAGGCTAAAGATGAAGGACTTGGGACACCACACAAAACAGTAAAGCTCAGAGTTGCTCCTGCAAATCCCATCCAAAGGGGATAGAGATAGCACAGCCCAAGGAGAGCAGGTCTGGAGGGCAAGACTTCACCATTTTCTCAGGGACTCTCCCAGTGAACCCTGACTGTGCTGACACAGGGGGCACCTGCCCGGCATTTTTCCTGACGTCTTCCTGGAGATGGGAGGAGAACCCAAGGGCTGAGCAGAGGACCATACTGCCACTCCAGGAAAAGGAGTGCAGTGTTTGTCTGCATCAGTAAGAGAAAATCAGGACCTGAAACTGCTTCCTGGATGTGTGGGTGTTTTAGAAGCTTTCTATTAAGTCATGTTTTTGATAACAATTTTGCTGCTACTCCAAATGACAAACACTTGAGCCAAACCTCAAGAGTGCCATTCAAAAAATGAAACCTCTTTAATCTTTTCAGGGAGATAATCAACTTAAGTGGTTAATAACTTCATTGTTTGAGAGGAAACTGGTAAATACTTATATCCTGAGAAAGCTTCAGAGCAAAGACACTAGCTAGAAAGAATAAAACCAAAACCAAAAAAGTGAAATAATCCAGTCTTGGTGTTAAAAGCCTGAAACATTTTAAAGATTAAATAAGCATTTGATGTTACTATTTTTAGCTAAAGAATAACAGCATTGTCCCTATTAGACATTTCAATTTACTTAAAATAATTGTGCCTCAGTAACTTACAAAGGAGTGATTACATACAATGTGACAATTGTATTACTTACTATCCTTGACATCACTTTAGTGAGGGTCACTCTAGTTAAATATTTCATCTTCTATAATGTCCATCTTCATCAAGCTATTTTTGAAGCAAACTGAAAAACCTTCAAATCTTTGTTTCTTTGTCTTTGTAAAAGGAGGGCCCTGTTCATTGTTCCCTTTAATACTTAGCAAATTGCCAGAGCAATTCACAAAACCCTTGAAGGAAAAGGGCATGCAAGAGAAATTCAAAGTAATGCATTGAAAACATCCTTTTCTCACTTTCTTAGTCTTTTCCACTGTCAAATACCCTGCCTAAGTCCAGTCTCTGTCAGAGGGGCAAAGATGCTTTATTAACAGTATCCTAATAAATATTCTGCGTTTGAATGAATGAGATGAAGGATACTTGACATTTAAATGTTTCTTACAACTTTGTTTATAAAGCAATTCTCTGATATCAAAGCATGCCTCCATAGTTACACATGGAAAAAACTGCAGCCTTCTTAGACTCCTCCCCAAGTGCCTTAATATCAGAGATACATCACCATTTTCTTAACCCCATAATGAACTGAGTTCTATTTGCCGAACCAGAACCACCTTGATAACACCACTGAGAAGGACAATCTGTAAGCTTTAGTGTCTGTGACTTACCTACAAATCTTCACCACAGAAGCAGATTTATGTCCTGGCCAGACTGTGGAAAGCTGTAAATTATGATATTGCATGGGATACTGGGGAGTGGAGGGCATATTACAGTGAAGGCACAGATCAGCCACCTCCTCTGCACTCTCAGTCTGATCTGCATCACTGCTTACAGAGGCTGAGGAGAGACAGGAAAATTCAGAGGCCTCCCCACCCTGCATAGGTGTCTCCAGAGCAGCAGAGCAAGTACATTTCTAGGTCAAAAGCAAGAACTCCAAAGCCAGCAGCTTTCCACCAAGTTGCAACCGAGGTTTGTACTTGTACCAGAGGCTGATACTGATCCCTACAAAACCTGAATTCTTATTAGCCCTTCCATTACTTTTTCTGTGGATTGGAGATCCTCTTAAGTATTCTGAGACAAAGGAAAAAAGCATAATTTTTGAAATGCACTGCATTAGTATTCATTGGTTGTTACCATTATTATTAATAGTACTATGTATCTTCATATGGTAAATATCACTTCCTGCTTCTCATACCAGCATGAAATAAGCCCCAGTATGGAAATGTCATTCTGCAGACCTCAGCACAGGCAGGCTGACCTCAGTTCTCAGGAATTAATGCACAACTTTAAAGAAAGTCACACCAGAAGCATATATTACTTTATGGGTTTCTCTGTAAAATAACCTACCCCTCTTTGAGGCATGATTTAAAGATAGAGCCTGCAGGACATAAATCACAGCTGCTAAAAATACAACCCCCCTTTAGGACATCACTCCTTAATGGCAGCAAAAATCTTCACAGGGAAAGACACCTGCCCCAGTGACAGGGAATAATCACCTTCTCCAAAGCACGTGTTGGATGCTTGCTGGAATTAGCAGGTTCACAGTGCCAAGTTTCAAAATGCAAACCAAAAATCCTGTATTTCCTAAAAATTTTTTTTAAAAAAATTTTGAGCTACTTTTCAAAAGGGTGAAGTGTACTATAAAGAAAAAGGTGCACAAGGTATCACACAACTCCCTGCTGGGAAAGGCTGCCCCATTCCTGCACCCCAATTACCAATGCAACCAAACCAGGACATGGAAACTGGCTGCTAACAGCCACCCTCACTTATTGGCTTTACTTCCCCAAACTACTGCTAAGAGACAGATTCAGAGAGTTAATTGTAAGTAAGAGGTCTTTCTCCAAGTTCCTTTTGATGATGCCCTGGGTCAACAAGTCTGTGAAGCAATACTGCTTGCAATATCAATAATTTTGACTTCATGTTAATTTTATTTCCCTTCCTACCAAAGTAACAATGTCATTATCCTTAGGCCATTTTCCTTGGTCAACAAGATTTTCCAGCTCCAACTGAGTATGTTAAAATGTTGATACAGTTTCATCCCAAATTGGAATAAAATGTCTACAGTTCACTCTATTTTTCAAAATGGAAACTTTATCAGGCATTTGATGAGCTTGTAACACATTGCTTCAAAGTCCTTCTTTCCTCAACCCATCCACACTCTACTAAATTGGAATAATTTTACAGAATATAACATGCATCCACAGGGCACAGAAACACTGAACAGAAAGAACACAGTTCGAAAAAATCCCCACAGGTTTTGTCAAACCAAGATCATCTCACCACAAAATAACTGACATATTTTGCTGATAGTACCAAACCAACAAAGTGAATGTCATCATGGATCATTGTAAGAACTGGACAACATGCAACTCAAACCAGAGAGCAGATTTGGCAGCAGCTTTCTCCTCCCCTCCAAAGTGACCTGAGTTATACAGGGATGTGCTCAGTACAGGCTAGGACAAATATTCAGTCACCTGACCAAATATTTCAGTCACCTGGCCTTGAACACTTCCAGGGATGGGTCATCCACAGCTTCTCAGCCTAGCATGTTCCAGTGCCTCAGAAACCCTCAAAGCTTTAAACCTTCCCCCCTGCCCTTTATTTAAGGCTTAAATTCCAAAATATTGATCCAATTCTTAAAGAGAAAAAAAAAAAATTACATCATCCAGGACGAAAAGTCTCAGTTTGATGTGAAGGCATGCTATCCCTGACTAAGGCTGGCCCAGTGCAGCAGCTTGTGCCTGGAGCCTGGCAGCTCTGATGATGAAAGGCAGAAATCTGAAAGGGAAGCTCCTTGCAAGACCTAGCTTGGACCATGAATAATATTCCTTTCCCTACAAATTTCCTCAGCCATTTGACAAATGTTGCACTAGCATTCATGGACACTGTAAAATGGGTGGGTTTTACCATATATTTTTTGTGTTTTGTGTGGTGTCTTTCTGTTTCTTCAATTTTGCAATTAAACTGCTTCATTTCAGGAGTTATTGGCACACAAAGTGCAGCAGAGAGAACAAAGCCCAAAACAGCCACATGAGACAAAGTAAAAAACAAAATAAATAAATAAATAAATAAAAGCTTGCTGTATTTTGATTTCCCAGCTGGAAGTGAGAAGGATATTGGGAATGCCTAGGAAAACAAATAAAGATAATAACAGTCATCCAAAAATGTGTGTCTCAGAAAAAATACCCTAAAGATATTATTAAAATATTCTGATAGTAGGTAGCCATCAGGTTTTGCCCATGAGCAGCACTAATCCTGGCACGTATCCTGCCCTCAACCATCCCAGAGGATGTTCCTCCTGTGCACAGACCAGGGCATGCACAGAACTTCCTCTGGAAACACCAGCCAGGTCCCAGCAGCAATGAAATTACCCTGTCAGCAGGGCTCCTTCACTGGGGTGCAATATCTCGCTGATAAAGCCCTCATGCTCCACAATCCCACTCCTCTCTGATTGCCATCATTTCAGAAATCTCTGCAATATGCTCCTGGAAGGGGCTTGACATAAAGCAAATGGAACCAAGCCTTGGACGGGGAATTGTCCCAGAAACCATCCATGCTAGACATTGTACAATTGTGAACCAGATGTTTCTCAAAAACGTTATCCGAGTGGCACAATTCACCTAATTTCCATGTCTCATTTAAGATCTCACACTTCTTACAAAGTCTATGGAACAAGGCAGATGCCTTTCTGTGTCAGGGACTTTATTTGCCTTGTGGAAGCTTCCCTGCTGACTGCTGAACACACACATATATCCAAAAGTAGACCTTGTCCCCTTTTATACAGGCTGAGGAGGGAAAAGAAGCCTCAGGAGAAATAACTTCTTATGTATGCCTTTGTCTCCTGCCAACATCCCAGCTATTACAGTCCCATTTTCCCCTGGACTAGACAATAGACACAGGTTGAAGTCTTCAGCCTAACAACAGTGTCCTTATTCACTCACCAGGTTTTGAACATGCAAGAAAGCAATAAAAAGGAGGGAGAAAGATGGGAGGTGGTTGTTGAAACAACATCTGCTACATCTAGGAACAGAGAACATGTGCACAGAAATTAGGGTCAGATTCACACATTCAAGAACCAAATATGTAAGCATGGAAAAATCATCAGGATTTCACAAGTTAGGATTGTCCTGCACTTTTACACCTTATTATTGCTACCTAATTAGATGGGATCTCTGCAAGGAACAAGCCCAAGATGTACCACCATTGAGGTTAGGGACAAAAGCCCACTTTGCTTTTAGCAGGGCACAAGCACAGCTCACAGAGTGTGTATTAGCAGCCGCCTAGGCTGAGGGCTGGAGACAGCCTGAGTGATCTTTCTACAGCACTTCCCCTGCAAAATAAATTTTGTGACAACATCCTCACTGGAAACTGCAGTGCCCAACACCTTGCCCAGATAACAGAGCACAGAGAGCAGCCTATCTCAGCCATCCTTCACCAAGCCCTGAAACAGACACAGCACTTTTCAAGCACTTAGCACTGCCCCTCCAAACAGACTGCCACTCTAAAGCCCAACACTTCAGCTCAAGTTCAACCATTCCCTAAGAACTGTCTCTAGCCTACAGCAGAGAGCTACCAAGAAGTGTTCTTAGCCATTCCCTGCTCCCACGCTCCCTCCTCAAATTAAAAGGCTGTGGCAAACATGGAATACAAACAAATTCCCCGTGTTCAGTGGCACACACCACATTTCTGTCCATTATTAGATGTGACAAACACGAGAGGGGGCAGAGCAAAGGGCAGGACACTCAGCAATCTTGTCATACAAAACTTCTCAAACATGCTCAGAGCAGTGTGGGATTACTCAAGGCTTCCCATGCGGTGGGTCAGCAACACGAGACGTGCAGCAAAACAGTTCCTGGGAAACCGACACAGAGGAAAAAACAGCCCTGTACACATCCTTTCAGGCACCTGGCATCAGTGTGTGTTTCAGGAACTGCTCACCACTTTGGTCTTCTTAACTATCTCCTTGTTACACTAAATCCAGCCCACCGAGAGAGATTTTGTCGGGTGCAGAAAGAGGTCAGGCTACTGCCAAGAATCTGGGCACAGAAAAGCCTCGAGTTCTCCCGGTCTTTTCAGTCACATGTTCAAGGTAAGAACACTCTGCTGGCGCATTCCATTAACGTCCCGCTCCCCAGGGCACGCTGCAAGATGGTTTGTGCTGGGACATTTCAGCCTTCAGAAGACAGAATGCACAGTGTGACAAAATGCAATCCCTGGAACACTACACTGCATGCAGCATCTCCCTCTACCAAACTGCCTTTGCTAGAAATGCTGCCCCAGGTCTGGTAAGTACACAGAAATGAAGTCTTTGCCATTCAAGCACACATGGTTTCTCCTTTCCTCCTGCAGGTAACCACCTCACACTGTGCTGATGTGCCGTTGTTTATTTTTCAAGCATCTTCAGAGAGCAGCTTTTCCCATGTGGCAGCTCCCCTCCACAGGCTCTGTTCTCATGCAGACAGAAGGTGCACTGCTGCTGCCTTTTTGATCTTGCAGAGGTGAGGGGGCTGGAGGAGGGGGATGCAGTGGAAATTCCTCCACCCTAATGCTATTGGTTTGCTTTTCAAGATGCTCAGCAGCACTGCACGAGACAGTCCTGTGCAGCAGAGGCTCTCTTTAAGATGATAGCCTCCTTTTCTTATGTGACCTTTACACCCCTGTGTCCTAGGGTGACTTTATGATGTTTGTATCCCCAATCGTCGATTCTGTTTGTGCTGTATATTGAGTTTCTGTATCT
>VZUI01044198.1:0-174453 GCA_013401135.1 Cettia cetti
GGGCGCCAGCGCGGCGGGCGGGCCGGGCGCAGCCAGCGGGGCCTGCCCTGCGCGGCCGGGGGCGGCGGGAGCCGCCATTGGCCGGGCGGGTCACGTGGGGCGGGGGCTGCGGCCGCCACAGTAAACATGGAGTCGATCTTCCACGAGCGGGTGAGTGAGGGCGGGAGGGCCGAGCGGGTCCCAGCGCCCGCCCCGCTGCCCGCCTGCCTTGGGCGCAGCGCCGTCGGTTGTGGCCGTCCGGGCTGCCGAGACGGCGGAGGCACGCGAGCTCTCTCTGAGGCGCCGCTGGGGCGGTGGCTGGGCCTCCCGTCCCCGCGCTGACCGCGGGGCAGCTCCCGGTGCCCCCGGGGTGCGCTCGGTTTATGTCGGGCTGTGCCGCGCTGCCCCTCCGACCTTAGGCAGTGGCTTGTCTTCTGCCTCGGGGGAGAGCCGCGGCCCTCGCGCGTCTGTTCCTGTGCCTGTGGCCCGTCCCAGCTGGACGCTGCCACCCCTGCAGGGAACGAAGAGTCAGGGCTGAGCCTCGGCGTCCGCTTTGGCATAGAGACTGTTCTGGGGAATGCAGAAACAACCGCCAAGTGTGGGGAGGGGTAGGCTGCAGCTACTTGTGTTGCTTGAGAGAGAGTTCGCATGGCTGGGAACTGAGTGAGGATATGCAGCGGCAGGCAGGCTGTTCCTGTGCTCTCAGACCTGTCTCGTCACCGAGCCTGCCTTGGCTGTGCTCGTGTAATGAGCAGGGAGTGGGATAGCCGGTAAGGAAATCGCAGTTCATATAGTGCGCTTCTGTGTGCCGAACAGTGTCCTTCTGTTTTGGAGAACAAATGCTTCTGTGAAGTGCTGTGATTTATCCAGGTTCCCAAATATGACCTATTTCTGTTTTAATGCTGTTTAAATAACAATTGGATTTTTTTCTTGTACTTTGGCAATATCTCTTCAACTTTATTTTGTTAATCTTAACACTAGTTCTGTTACTCTGTTTTGATGTGTAGGATTGGTTTCCTTAAGAAGTGAAGTAAATAACTGTGTACCTTCTTTAAAAATTGCTGTTCTGAAATCCATAAAAACTGGGGAGTGTTCTTTCTGGGTAGGTTTGGGTTGCAAAAATTTGGCAAGTGTTGTGGTGTTAGGTAGCTGTTGTTCTGAGGGTGAGTGTTGGATTTCAGCTGTGATGGCCTCTGCTTCAGTGACCTTCAGTCTGGCTTTGAAAACAGTTTAACAAAATGTTCTCTTTTCTTACATGGCTGAGCCTATGACAGTATGAATTAACTTTTTATTACTAAGTTGCTTTCTAGTTTAGTAACAGAATTTATGGACTTGAAGTGACAAAGCATAATACATTCACAGTTAGAAGGTGATGGTAACTTGTATTGCTATACATTCTGAGGAAGGGTAAGTTGACATTCTCTCATGTAAATGTACCTCCTCCCTGGTAAGTTAGTAACACAGTTAAAAACTTGCACCGGTTGTGTTTTAAGTTGGAGTAACAAATATTTTTATTCTGTTATTATTTTAGGGAAAATCTAACTGAATTACTGTGGTTTTTTTTATTAAGGGGTATTTTCCCCCCATATTTTGAAGTGCTGCATGTTCCTGAGTCTGCATACTGCAGTTGTTTTGATAAAATGTTATGAGAAACTTGGTATTTATTAAGAAAATGTAATAAAAAACCCAACAATGTGGCATTTGTAGAGAGAAATGACAGTTGCAGAAAGTAGGATTTAAATATGGGGCTTCAGGAGTCCCAATCTTAGGAGTTTGTCGTTTCCTTGAGATACAAGTGATTGAAAACACTGAAAGCAGGGCAGCATTTTATATCAGGACAGGTTTCAATGAGGAGATTTCAGGTTATGGAAAAGAGGCAATATTCTCTGCACAAAACAGAAGTTTGTGTCAGTTAAATACTGTAGGATCCGTTTTCTGCGTTTGGCACTTAATGTGTATAACTTTTACATATGAAAATTAAGGTTTATTACTTTCAGATTATACTGTACAAACACAGATCCTTTTAGTGAAATTGGGATGTAAGCATGTAATACAATTTCCAGTGGTATTTTACTATCTCTCTGTTTCTAAGCCAGTTTCATATAATTCTAGTGGGGAAGCCTGTGATTGTTGAGCAGGTTCTTCTGTTACAGTTTTGTTATGTGACCAGCAGTAGGGGTGTGGTCCCAGAGGGACAGAAGCTGGTGTTTGGTCTTGAGTTTCTTGTTGCAGGAAGGGAATGACCTGGAGGAGGTTTCTGGATTCCATTGAAGCCTGGCTGTCCAGCCAGTGTAGCTTTCATAACTCATTGCTCAACTGAGTGATGAAGCCATAGGAAGATTCTGGAGTAAAGGGAACTTTCAGCTGTAAGGGAGATCATGGGAGAATTCTACATATGATTTGTATGATGCTTTTATGGAATTTTGAAGACTATTCCTCAAAGGCATGCTCTTGTATTCTTAGTTTCTCTGGGTCTGGCTTGAGGGAGGGGTGCTCTGTATTGTTCTTGAGGGGTTTTGTTTTTAGCAAAGCGCATGTGTAATAGAGTTCTTAATGTAAATAAAAATGAAGACTGATTAAAACAAAAGAAAAAAGCAGGATTTTAAAACTGATGTTACTTGTCTTGCACCTGGAGTTACAGATATTTGTAGAAAAAGGTTGCTTTTCATGGGAAACTGCTTTGGTTAGTTTACATTGTGGTTTTCTTTTAATGAGGCAGCATTTTATCTCACATATGAAAATGATGGAGCCTGCCATGCATTCATTCAGATCAGAGATTTTTTTAAATTTGTACTACAAAATCATGACTGACGTTAATTAGCTCTTCTAAAATTTGTGCTGATGTTTTAAAAATGTTACACTATAGTTCTATTACTTGTAATGTGCTGGATATGTAACAAAGTATCTGAAATGTTTTTTGTTTAAATAGTCTATCAATAAAAAATATTTTCATTGTTTAATATGCTGAATTTAATTTTTTTTTCTTGTTTCACCATCACTGTTTTCAACATTTTCAAACTAGTGGTATGACCTTATTTTATCTACTTCCTTTATGTAAATTTTATGGAGCATGGAAAAGGAGCTTTACTGTTCCTCCAGCTCCTAATCACTCAGCAATAATGTGGACAGCAGATTGTCAATAGCCACACCTGGAAGGGAAGAAAAGTTAAAAAATAATTGAGTGTCTATTATAGAAAATATTTGTTACTAGGAAGTAGAGATCTAAACTGTTTGATTTTCATGTACTGATGTTTTGGAAGAGGATAGAATCCGCTGGTCTGATGATTGCAGAGTCTCTGTGTGATTTGTTGAGTCATTGGCAATATTTATGGTGTTTTCAAAACCAATTTTTACATAAAATTGATTTCTCTTAAGGAAATAAGGTAGTATGCATGTTGGGTTTTTTCCCATCAAGTTGATGGGAGGATTGTGTTCTATAGCTTGCAGTGTAATACATTGAAAGAATATATATATTCTGCATGAGGGGAGGGCAGGAAGTTTGCCAGAATGAAAGTTGAGTCATTTTACAGAGTTTGCATTAACCTGGGGGTTTTTGTTGTTGTTGTTGTTTTGGGTTGTTTGTTTGGTTTTGTTTTTTTTCCCATTGGTATTTATTTCTCTTCCATTATTAGCAAGAAGGCTCATTGTGTGCTCAACATTGTCTGAATAATTTGCTGCAAGGGGAGTACTTTAGTCCTGTTGAGTTATCCTCTATTGCACAGCAATTGGATGAGGAAGAAAGGATGAGAATGGCAGAGGGAGGAGTATCTAGTGAAGAATACAGAACATTTTTACAGGTAAAATTGTCTTCATTTGAAGTTGCTTGATATTGCCTGAAATGTACTATTGTTAGGCACAGACCTGCTATTTTTGCATATCTAGACAAGGTCAATTTTTTAGTGCTAAAGCTTTTTAAATTTATTGGCCTTTTTCGTTCATGCATCTTGGATGTGGCATTTTCAAATGTTACTAGTACAGCTTTACAATAATTCTACAAAAAGCTACATTACCTTCCTCTTCCGAGTAGGAAGATCAGGCATGATGAGGAGGATCAGTAATTTGCCTTTTGTTTTTGTAAGCCAGTGTCAGATAGGAACAGAAATTCCTATGTCTGCCTGCCCTTTAAGCACTGAACATCTCTAAAGGTTTGAGATTTAAATTAATATGCCTATTTGGGGCATTGTAATCAGCCTTACAGACAAGGACATAAGAAGTTGCTCTAAGAATCTGTAGTTACATTTATTTTCAAAACTCAATTATTTTTGACCTTTTATGCTTATACCATTTTTTTCTCTTTTTTTCCTCCCAACTTCACATTGAGCAGCAGCCTTCTGTAAATATGGATGATAGTGGATTCTTCTCAATTCAAGTAAGCACAGCTCTCTTCTGACACCATTTTCTATTTATGCAATATATGTTCTCTTATATAATTTAATTGGCATCGAGGTTTTCTATCTAGTTACCATTTTATGACCTTAATGGGATTAGGTGCTGGGCTTTCAAATGTTCAGAGTGTTTTCATTAAGAACAGTGACTTGGGAGTTCCTCAGTTCGTGGGCCATCAAACACAGGAGAAAGATGGATTCAGGGACTGTGAAATGACACCTGCTGGCAATAAGCTTGACTTCTAAGCTGTTCCTTGTGGGCACTTCAGAGGTAGACTTTGGCTCCCACAGACTGCAGATGAAAAGCAGAATTCAGATTGCTTTCTCAAATCATAGGCTGGAAAGCCCTTGGCAGTGGTTACAGTGTTATCACAGTGATCTGCAGATTTTTCTTGGGTGTTTTTGAGTTTTTTTAAGGCCATAGGGGAAAAATAATCAGTAATAAATATTTAAACCAGAACAACAAAAAAAGTTTTGAACACCAAACTGGGGCTTTTGTCTAGATTAGAGCTCTAGGTATCTTTGGCTGTCTCCCAAGCTTTCAGTGGTACTTGTCAATGCTCCAGACTCCCTCAAGAGCCTCTTCCTTGTGGCTGACTGGGCTGTTTTCTTTTTAGCAAGAAACCATTAAGAGTTTGGCTTTTCCTGCTGAAAACATGCTTCCTCATTCTACTTCTTTTGTCCTTTCATTGCTTTGTCATTTGAGGTACAATTGGCTTGCTGAAAGAAATTTGAATTGTTAACTTAGAAGTTCTTACAGCATTACTTCATCAAGCTTTAAAGAGTTATTGTAAAAGAGTTGGTGTTCAGATCAATGAACTGACTGATCCTGTGATAATCCAGTGGTACAAAATTTCCAACAGGAAATATTGAGGTTATATGGGTGGAGAGGAAGTAAGGGCAGAGCAGTGCATTGCAAGTAGAGAGATGACAATTTATGGAGTGCCTGTGGAAGGTGAAATTACAGCTTTGTTGGAGGAAGTAAGCTCATTAACATAGTTGAGTTAAATCCTAGTTTTGTTACTTTTCCTTAGATAAGGTATGAGTGTTATGCTTGCATGTAGATTCATGACAGCTGCATTTTGTGTAATGTGATTTCTAGGTTTCCTGGTAATGTTTTGAAATTTAAGTTTTATGAAAACAGTATAATTGTTTAGTGTGGCTAAGATGGTTGCATTGCTTGAATTTAGATTTGAACTAGCCAACTCATGAAGTGTTCTTTTTTGACAGGTTATAAGCAATGCCTTGAAAGTGTGGGGTTTAGAACTAATCCTCTTCAACAGCCCAGAGTACCAGAGCCTTGGCATCGATCCTATGTAAGACTCTTTTAGCACCCTGCTTTTATTCTACCAAAAAAATACTCCTAGTCTATATTTTAATTCCTTCTTTAAAATTGCTGTTTTATGCTCTGTTGCATTTTGATGTTTGTATTACCCCCTGACTTTGATTTTTCTTTTTTCTTTTTTTCTTTTTCTTTTTTTTTTCTATTTGGGGGTGCATGAGAACATATGTCCTCTGTGTCTTCATGTTATTTTAGTATCTTGGCATCACAGCTATATGGAGATTTCAGTGATATTGACAAATTCCTGAATGTTATAAAAGCAGTATGGGTATTCTGTAATGTAACATCAATGCTTGTATTACTGAAACTTTATTATATAAGTTCGAATTAGTGATAGCAAAGATCTTAAACATTATTATGCACTCTGATTTTAGAGTATTTAATTTTATTTATACCCTTTGTTTTTCTTTTTACAGAAATGAAAAATCATTTATTTGTAATTATAAGGAACACTGGTTTACAGTTCGAAAGTTAGGAAAACAGGTGACACTGTCTTTTTTATTTTAAAATTGACTTCAGAAATGGGTGTGGAAAAGTGGTTGCAAGTAGATTGCGCTTCTCTTTTGCAAGCTTTTGCTGCAGTTTGGTTTAATAGTATTCCATAGTAAAAAAAAGGTAAATGTTTCATCACAAAAACGCCACCAGGTCATTGTAAATGTTAGTCTGGGAGAAGACTGTAGGATCAGTTCCCCAGTGAATCTGTCCTTTAGGGAGCTGCAGCTCTGGTAGGGTCTTACGTGAGTTTTTAAGCTGTTTTCTTTTTTTTTCTTTTTTTCCCGCATGAAATACTGAAGAAAAATTGTACTGGGGTGTCAGGAGGAGTAGGGAATCCTGAAAAAGATTAGGATCCCTACAGAATTCAAGCTCATTTTAATACAATGAGATATTGGCATTGTGAAATGATTTTGCTTTTTTAAATGGGCACTATATATAAGGAAAGGTTCAAGGTTTTGATGGATAATAATGGATACTTAAAAGGGCATCCATTACAATGAGGTTTCGGGATGTAGAATCTCAACTTTATACTATTATGGAAAACTTTGAGACAATTGTATTCTAAACAGGAAATAGTTATTAAAGGTAATGGATGGCCATATTAATATATGGTATATATGTGCCAACTCAGTTCATATCCATGTCCCTTACAACACCAATTCAGTGTTTTATTTCAGTAGCAAATCATTTTTCTGGATCCTGCTTCATAAGCTTTTATACACCATGAGCTGATTTGGTGTTTGGTTTTTTCAGGGCTTTTTTCATAGAAAGCAATCATGGAAAACAGCTTTTAGGGTCTGTAATAGTGGATCAGGAGTCTGTTTACCCATTTGGTTAATTTTTGCAAGTTCTGGCTACTTATGTCATCATCCAGATTAAAAAAAAAAATAAAGAAAATTCACCTGTGAGTGAGAAAACTAAATTCTACTGTTCTGATTTAATTAAAAAGTATGGCTAATGTTTACAGACTTTTTTTGTTTATTTGATATCAAAAGGCTGGATGTTCTCTTAAAATTATAGAAATGTTCCTTATTATACAATGCAGCCATGGAGGGTGGAATTTTATGAGAGAGCATTCTAACCCAAGACATCCTAAGCTGGAGAGGGGATGCCTTTTTCCTTTTTCACCTGTGGCTTGTAATCATATGAAGACAATACTAGGTGTCCGTTTTCTAGAGGGTGATGAGAAAATTTGACAAAATAGGTTAACTTAGATTTATTTGACCTGCTTCTCCTCTGTTACAGTTAAAGCAAAATTATTTTAAGAAAACTGTCTCCTCCATAATGTCTTTTAAAAGTTGATATAGTCTGTCCATCAATTTTTTACGGAGCTTTTTAATCCTCTACTCTTCTACACAGTTGGTCTTTTTACGCTTTCCTAGTGGCAGAGAGTGGTTTTGACAAATAAAATGATTGTATGACAAGCTGGTAGATAGTCACATATGTTATTGTATGGGCCTGGCTGCAGGTGTGTGGGTGCATGTATGGAACTCTGGGTAGATCAGTGCATTTCTGTGAGAATGGAGACAGAATTCTCACTAATTCAAATGGTGTTTTCTGGATAATACTGAATGAGTAGGTCTCAAAAAAGTTCTTTAGCTTCATTGGAATATGTATGAGGGTTTAAAGTTAGAATATTTTGTTTCACATTGAATGTACTTTCTCACTAGAATTTTTTTATAAGTATAATACTGTTTCTGTTTAGAAGTGTTATAAATTACTAGTTATGGTCTTTGGGGAACTAAAAATGAGTTGTGTATGTTTATATAAAGTGTCCCCTGTTGTAATATAGTGCTGTACTCTCAGCATATTAAATTTGAGTATGTTTTTCTTAATTTGTAAGTTTAAAAATTATCTGAAAGAAGGGTAAACACTAGTTTTCAACATCACCAGCTATTAAAGGTGGAGTGTTCAATGAAAGTATGTAATGGAAATAACTGAATGTCTGTTTCCTCTATCTATTAATTTCTTGACACATAGCATTAACTGATGAAGAGTTTCTTACTGCATTAGTCTCAGGTTTAAAACTAGGATTAAGCAGAATTTTAGAATGATGTCTGAAATAAATCAAAATACAATGGTTAAGGATCATCTGTTTTAACGTACCTGATACCAGTATTCAGTAAGGGGGGAGAGCATGCAGTAATTTCCACACTTTAGATGTCATGTTAGAGTATTTGAAGGATAACCTTTAGCAGTATAGGTATTATGCTTCAAAAAACTTCTATTTGATAATTAATTTTACTAGATTTTTTTGGATATTCCATAATAAAAAATTACCACAATGTACAGGAATAGATTACCGAGTAATCTTTATGCTAATTTGTTCTCTCAACCTTTTCTTTTTCTTAATTACAGTGGTTTAACTTGAACTCTCTCTTGATGGGTCCAGAACTAATATCAGATACATATCTTGCACTTTTCTTGGCTCAATTACAACAGGAAGGTAATAGTAACTTGCAGATGTTAAATCTCATTAATTAAAAGTAGGTAATAATCATTATTTCTTAGAACTTATGTATTCAGTTAACTACCCTTAGTTTTATGATTGAAATAGTGAAATAACCCAGGTCCTTATAATGAAAGGTAGAGTCTTACATCTTAAATTGCACATAATTGTATTCCATATAGCGAGCATTTTAGAGTGTTTATATTTGCATTTTAATTCTGTAGACTTACAATTTCTTTTTCTCAGGTTATTCCATATTTGTAGTAAAAGGTGACCTGCCAGACTGTGAGGCTGACCAGCTGCTGCAGATGATTCGGGTACAGCAGATGCAGCGACCAAAACTGATAGGAGAAGAGGCAGCACAGTCAAGAGATCAGAGGTAAGGTAAATAAAGATTTTATTTTAATAATGTTCAGTATGATTGCTTTGTAATTTGGAAGTAATAAGTACCTTTAGTTCAATGTTTACTGCTGTTGCACACAGTAAAAGCAAGTTGATAGACAACAAATGGTGTATTTTTAAGTGGCTAAAAGCTGCCTTTATAAGGATTGAGGCTTTCCATATACATAAGCATATTATAATGAAGATTTTTTTTACTTAGGGAGGAAAGTGGTTTAGCAAATCTTATAAACTATTGTTAATAGTAATTATTCTATAATGAAGACTGGTTTGTGCATTCTTTCATAAGCAGGAAAGAATGAGAAACTGATCTTTGAATTCCACGTCATATAAATCATACATTCCCTTTTGGAATAATTTCGCTGTAATGTTGTGTTGCTCGTTTTTGATGCATTCTGCTAATATTAAACATCCTTGAAAGCATATAAAGGTAGTACTTTATGCACTTCTGCAATGATTTCATTGAATTTTCATAGTGAACCAATTGCATACTGATAAAAAGGCTTTAGGTTTCTCAGAGGAATTCATTGTTTTTTCCCCTTTGCAAAGTTAAACTGATGTTGTAAGTTGATGAATAATTAGCAGTAACATGGAAAGTGTGTACAGTTTACATGTGTTCTGTTGCTTTAGTGTGGCCTTCAAGGCCTCCTGAGGAGGAGAACCATATGCACTCTTTTCTGCTGGTGTAACTGTTGAAATAGTAGTAGGTTTGAGTAACATGCATCATGGCTTTTGTGGGCTTATCACTTTTGATAATTTACATCTAACAACTTCTTGTCAATATGTGCATTGCTTTAGAGGTCAATGTGTAGCAGATACATGTTAAGGTTACTCAGCAGTTGCTTGCAGCTTTTTGTGCTTTTTCATTATTCAGGAAAACACCTGTTTATATAACAGACTTTCACAAGAAAAATGTTTTCCCAAAGTTAAACCTAGAATTAAATTGGCAGAACATACTAATTTAAACCTCACGATAACGTCTAATGTAATTTCTGTCTGAATTTTGCTACAAATATATGAATTTCACAGGCTACTCAGAGGTGATGTGGACCAAGCAATAGAAGTTAACCAGCCTTTTGATGGAACAGGCATGTTAGATGAAGATGAAGAGAATTTTCAGAGAGCCCTGGCTCTAAGTAGGCAGGAAATTGATATGGAGGATGAAGAAGCTGATCTTCGCAGAGCCATTCAGCTCAGCATGCAAGGTACAGTGCTCATCTAAATTTCTTGCAGTGCTTTAAGCAGCTTCTGCAATCAGTTTGTCAGGCACGTTTTCCAGCATGTGTCAATATCTCTGGAAAGACTGGTTTGAGGCATGGAAGGACAATCCAGGATTGCCTGTAGCTATCTCCCCCCTTTTTGGAAAGTTGTAACTTGCATGTTGGCATTGATTATTTGGAAGCAACAACAAATTAGGAAAGGGTGGCAGGAGGAAAGGGGAAGAGTCCTAAGGTGAGGAGGAGAGAGGGTTATCAAGCAAAGTTACTCTAGGTGCTTAGTTCTCCAAAAAGTCTTTCTTCTTCTCAGGTCTGAAGACATTTTTTAAGTTGTATCTCATTTACTAACTTCATTTTACTATAATTAGTAGGATATGGCATGTTCTACTTTTAGGTAGCCGTCAAGGTGAGCTCTCAGGCTCATTACCACAGAATGTTCCTCAGTCGTCTCACAGCAGTCAGACAGACTCCCTTTCTTCAGAAGAACTGCGAAGGAGAAGACAAGCATATTTTGAAAAGTAAAGTAGCTGATAGAAAACTGCATGTGGAAGTATATGTTGTAATTTTCAGTGCTTTTGGGGTGTGGACGGGTTTTTTACTGAGGTCCGGTTCAACTTTTCTGTCTTAACATGATTTCGTAACAGGACCTGAATTTTACTATTCTCAGGTGGCTCCTACAAAGAAAGAAGGTGTCTGTTAATAATGCAGTAGTCTTGCTACTACCGCAAGTCTTGTGAAAAAAGAAAATAAAACCTACATTATAAAAGTATTTTAAATTAAATCCTGTAAATTTCTGCAACTACCTTCCCAACAAAAAGTATTATTTCTCTAAGACTTTGTTTTGGGTAATAATGATTCCCATGTGTACCACACAAAAGCATTGTACATATTTTGTTAGTGTTCTGGTGTACCTTCTTAATAGATAGTTGAGTTATTGTAGCTTTTCCTTATCTCTGTCTTATAGTAATAGAGGAAATAGAGACCAGGGAGGAGTGCTACAGATGGGAGGAGTTTGACTTCATGTGGTAGGATAAGAATGCAGAGCTTCCAAATCCTGGGAAAATAGTCTTGAGCCTTGGAGTATAATACTGGGAAGATAGGTATCTGAAGGTTAGCAGGATAAGATATTTTGGGCACAGGGTGTTATTGTACCAAACAGCTTCTACTTCTGACTCCTGGCCTTCCTTACAATGAAAGGAACTTGATTCAGGTCTCATGCTGATGTTAATCTTACTCTCTTATAAATTTATGACACTTTCAGACAGCAACAACAGCTGCAGCAGCAAGATCAGACCCCAAACGTACAGGACCAAGCAACTCTTAGCTCAAGCACTCCAGAACCTGGTGCAGGTATTGTTTTTTAACCTTACTTCCAACACTGAAATGTGTCTTTTTCATCTTTGTGTTGTTTCTTAATTTTTCTTGTCTGCCTACTTCACCACTTTAGCAGCCATTCCGATTGTGTATTGCAGCCATTACTGTGTTGGCACTGAAGGAAAGGATCACTTTCCTGAACAGTCTGTTTCCCTTTGAATGTCAATATCCTATTTCAAAGTGAAGAGCACTGCTATTACCCCAGCTGTTTTCTAAATTACTTTTAAAGTTGTATGACAACTTGGAGTAATATCTAATAAAATTACTGGAACGAGTTTTCAGAAAAACAGTGTAGACTTTACCAGTGTCAGGTATTGGAGATCCAAAATTGGTGTGTATTGTTACAAACTGACTGTTGTTGGTGAAAAACTATTTGCAAAATGTTCGGTGATTTTAAAAACAAAACCAGTTTTGTCAGTGGGGTAGGAAAAGGTGGGTGTGGATGAGAGAACAACAAAAGTATTTAACTATAATTAAGAACTGTGAATTTATTGCAACTTGTATGCATGTATTGTCTTTAGGAAATGATATGAGTGAAGAAGACATGCTTCAAGCAGCCATGAATATGTCTCTGGAGTCTGTTAGAAACCACTTGAATTCAGAAGAGGAGAAATAACATCATTTTTTTCCCCTCTTATTGTCAAAAAGCTAAGTCTCCATTAAAATTCTACTGTGTGAATGTTGCACAAGCAGGGTTCATTTCAGAGTTCTGGAAGCAGGAATGAAAGGGGGGCTGCTGGAGGTCAGTTTAGAGAGGATCTGCAAATACAAAAAAGATTGCACTAATTTAGAGAACTGTAGCACTCCTACTACAAAACATCTGCTCACAAGGGTAGTGGTAAAATTACTGGAACTCTTCATGCCAAGTTAGACAAGGGTAGCAGCTGTAATTTAAAGTAAAGTTTTTAAAGCTTGCATTAAAAAAGCAAGTTCAAATTGTTTTGAAGAATTCTATAGAAGATACAAATGGTGCTGAAAACAGCATCAAATTATTTTCTTCAGTACTAATGAAAAAACAAATAATAAGTTATGCTCATAAAAACATAAAAACAAAGATACAAATAATAAGTTATGCTCATAAATTCTTTTTAATAGATCAGTCTAAAACGGGGAGAGTAATTTAATTCCATTCATCTTAAATAATTTATTTTGTGATTGTTTATTATGAATGACTTAACATCAACTTTGATCCTGCTGTCCACTTTTGAAATGATCCATTCTGCAGGAAACAAGAATCCATAAATTTCATACTTTCAATTCAAGACAAAACTTTCAGTGTATTGTTGACTATAATGGTACTACTGAGTCTTTCAGTAATTTCTGACTTTCTAACAACTTTTGGTTTTACCTTCAAATCCAATAGTAAAATTTTAGTTCCATGTTTAACATACTGTCTTTTAGTAGATAACTTGCCTTGTTAGGCTTGGGGTTTTGTTCTGGTTTGTTTTTAGTTGTTGTTTTCTTATGTTTTTCCCGTTAATGCCACTGTTTTATTACTTCAAAAGCAGCATTTACTCAATTGGGTTGAACAGGTTTTATTTTCTACCTCTTCCAGAGTCTTTTCCTCTTCAATCTTAGCCCTTCATTCTGGCCTTTCAGTATGAAAGAGCTGTAACTGAGTCTAGGAGAAAGTAGGAGGGGATTTACGTGCCATTAAGTCAGTGCCACACACATAAGGTGCATTCCTGCAATCTGAAATGACCCCTGTGCAAGTAGCTCTTTTAAGAATGAATATTTATGCCTGTGTGGATGTTTTTTCTGAAATGCTTTCTATGAGTGTCTGTCAGAATGTTGCAGTTTTTTCAGGAATGGCCTTTATTCATGCACCTTACAATTTTTTATCATGTTGTTTCTGATCCTGAGAAAAATTGGGAAGCAAAGTATGAGAGATAGCTTATGCTATTGGTTGTAAGACATTTGCTTTGATATCCAGGATGAATGTGTAACAGGGTGACCAAACCTGACTTTGAACTTCAGTGCAACAAAAGAGAGATGTTTCATTTCCTAAATGGTGCTTGAAATACAAATTCTGTTTACATATAAATTATATGGAAATATGTTGTAGATATAGAAGCTGTAGTCCAGTTAAAGCATTAACAGTTAGCACAGGCATTCTAAGAATCTTTCATAGATAACCCCAATTTTCTTTACCAAAATATTCTAAAGTTCCATGTTTGCACAATAGTAACATTTAATTAAAATTAGTAGGAAATGAATGGTAGCTAGATGGAAATACACATTCAGCATCAAGTAGTACTGTACATGAAAGGGCTCTTACCTCTCAGTAAAGATTTGTTTACAGCAATGGTTTCCTGATAGCTTAGGATATTGTATTATACATAATTGGGCTAAATTCTGTTTTTCTTATCTATGTGCTGGATTTTCACCAATGTCACCAGAACCACTGGTATGTGTTACACAATATGGATTTTGACATGAGAAAGCACTACTTTTTAAAAACTGATTTTTGTCTTTTTTAAATAATCCTGTCATGAACATTATAATTATTTGTAGTGGCTCAATATAGTTGAACAGTAACTTTAAAAGTCCATGTCTGCGTATGCCATTTTGAAATGCTGTATTTTTCAGGGTGTGATTTTCTGCTTTCAGTTTGAAATTTCTATGAAACTGAAAGCAAGAAAGGTGTCTAAAGCACTGATTTTATTTTTTTTTTTTTCATCAATTGGCCACAGCTTAATTTTCCTTTTTTGGTTGTGCCATAAACTAACTCTCATAATAAGACTCATTTTTATAAATAGGTGTAGACTGGCAATCTGATGCCAGTACTTGGAACTCAGACCGTTTATCCTCTATTATAAAAACATAATAAAATATTATTTCTATAGATCTATCAGCCCTATATTTGAAAAAACAAACAAAAAACACAAATAACTCAGCCCCTTAAATCTCACTGACTGTAACCCAGGCCAACTGCATGATTTTATAATCACTAAAACATGGAGGTTTGCCTTTGAACTTTCATGTCACATCATGAGTCACTTCATCATCCAAGTATTTTAATATGGAAGGAATATGAAATGTCAGGGCCTGAAAGGCACAGCTGAGTCAGTGATCCCAGGGCCAACCACTTCCCTTTCTATTGAGAAACGCTGTCACTCAACAAATACCAGTTTGATTTTTAGAGAAATGTCAAGTTGAATGATGTAGGCATATCTATCTAGAGAAGCAGTTACAAGAGAGCAATTTAAGCTACATCTGTTAATTCATGTAATTCTGTCACTGGAAAAGACCTGCAAGAAACCAACCATTAATCCAGCCCAGTCCACCTCTAAATGTAATGTTCCTATGTAACCACAGCTACACCTCTTCTAAATAGCTGAGGGAGGGGACTCAATCACTTTCCTGGCAGCCTGTTCCAATAGTGGACAACCCTTTCAGGGCAGAAAAACTTCTGATACCCAACCTGAACATCCCCTGGTACAAACTGAGGCCATTTCCTCTCATCTTGTCACTTGTTACCTGGGAGATGAGGCTGACACCCACCACACTACAGCCTCCTTTCAGGACTTGGAGGGGGTGTCAGGGTCTCTATTTGAACTGTACCCAAGGAAAAGACTCATACTAATTGTTGAGAGAACGTATTTTATAACCAGGTCTCAAGTACAAAATGTCAGGACCTGCCAAGAACTTGTCAATAAAATACTGTATAATTTTTTGGTGTGCATTCTTTCAATGATAAACAGTTCTCAATTCTCAGTGGTTTAACTATGCTTCCAGTTTACTAATTTAGAGTGTACTTCTGGTTATCTACCCTGTCAAGCTGAAGGATTGGGGTTTTTCCCATGTTACAGCTTTAGGCCAAAGTTCATTGTAAGGGAGCAGACATTTTTTTTGTTTTGGTGGGAGTTGTTTGTTTTACAGAATTATATTTGTATGAATTTCAGATTCAATTCATTCAACAGTTTTTTACTATTTTCTGGTGAATGGTCCATGTGAAATAAATTATGGTTTTCTTCCAGTAGAAATCAAAGGGGCGGGGGAGTGAGTGATATAATAAATATCTTCCAAAATTACTTCTCTAAGTATAATTCTGCAAAGTGCTTTCATGGTCTTACAGTGAGGGCAGGAGGAACAAGAGTTGTAATGCAATCATGCTTGCATGCAATTTTTGTTAGGCACAGCAAGTACAAATATGAGCTCTTTAAATGCTGACATTTTTCTAGACCTAAAACTAATACAATATGATACTGGCTTACTATAACATTTGGGCTTCCTCTGCCCTTCAAAGAACTGCAGCAAATTTAAGTGTAATTTTCAGCTAAGGTATTATTCTTACTTGTCATACTTTATTACTTTGCAGATTGCTTGAAAATAATCAAAACAAATTTAAATCTATGATGTTTTAATGTTGGACTATTGTTTCTTTTCCAAACTTACAGAATGGGGGGGGGGGGGGGGTAAAAGGGCTTCTGCAGGTGTCTAATAGACAAATATCATTTGCAAGCTGCTTAGTCGTATAACAAAATTGACAGTCTTAAAAATGAACATGTTACAGTTCTAAAATGTGAAAATTTATAGTATTAATTACTGGTTTAAATAGTGATGAAAACATAAAAAATGGTGGCCTTTGTGCTGAAAAATTCAGTATAGGGGAACAGGATCAGAGAATTAGAACTCAGCCTTACAAAGAAGTATTATTTTGCAATTCGTGTTACCAGCACATCACTTTAAAAGGAATTGAAGTAAGTATCCAAGGAAAAGAAAAACTGATGTGGAAACTTCTTTTAAGGGCTTAGATAGAAAATTATGTTGTTCACTTCGTAAGCCATTGCTGTCTTGCATAGAATAAGCTTAAGTCCTGGAAAATCTTGATAATTATTCACAAATCATAACCAAAAAAAAGGGAAAAAAAGTCCAACATGTAATAAATACATACCTATTCCATACACACAATCATTTGTTCAAGTGAGAATAATACTTAATACATTCAAACTGGCTGGGTCCAAATATTTAGTTCTTCAGTTTAGAATTGGTAGCTTTGTCTTGTATCCAGGTTTTCACCTTAAAAGCATGGGCTTTTCTGCAATAATTTTTTTTAATCTTCATACACACATTTTGCCTTATTTGTATTTTAGAGATGGAGGGAATGCTGGAGTATTTAACCTGCCATAGTCACCTTCCCCAGTTACAGTTCCTCAGACAGTTAGTACATGTGACTTCAACTGCTTTCACCAAGCCAAAATACTTATACATTATTTTCTTTGTTAAAAAAAATAATTATAACTACACTTTTCATTTAATTTCCCCCCATCTTCAGTACAGCCACTGAGTGAATTCAGAAAGGGACTTTTAAGAGTTTGAAAAAAGGGATGTAATATTTAAATGCCACTGTGCAAAAGCAAAATAAAAAAAAAGATAAAAACCTTGATCTCTTCTTTAAAGCATGTATGCTTTGATAAAAATTTATTTTTTGCTACATGAAACCCCCTGTGTACAAATTAGTGTAGAGTTAGGATTTTCTAAGGGAATAATTTTTCATCTCTCGTCTAATAGTTGTGCATTTTAGAAATCATTTTCAATAAGATTTTTTGTCAAGACTGTTTCCATATCACATCTTTGGCTCTGCATTCCTGTATAATTTTTGCCTATTTTGTGTATATAAAGCATAGAATACAGAAAAGATTTAAAAAGGGAAAGCTGAAATGCTTTGTCATTGTTTTGACTGGAAAATGGCAGCACTGTTCAATATTTTGAAAATGCTCTCCAAATAGGCATGAATATATATGGTTGTATTTGATATCACTTTTTAAAATAAATATGATTATAGCTTCTAGTGTTTCTCTCTTAAGTATTTGTGTATGTGCTTTCCCTTATGGGCACAGAATCATCAAACATTGAAATCTCATCCCTGGGATCAGTGGGCTTTGCACCAGAGCTGTGTAGACAGAGCAGTGGTAGAGTTTTCTGTTGCTGACATTTCATCATCTCTGATGTCTTTGTCTCTCTTCATACTCCAAAAGTTGTGTAAAGACACTCTTGTTAAGGAAGTTGGTGCCAATTATGGTTATGTTACATCTTTAAAAATTACATGTTTTCTAATTGTTAAAGTAAGGTACAATTTCCTGCTTTGCTGCCACAATACTCATTCTTTTTGTGACACAATGCATTGCTCTTGTAGCTTAATCAAAACAGAGTATACTGGATGACTTCTGTATGCCATTATTAACAGTGGATAAAGTCAGCTAAAAAAATTACTTGCAATGCTAAATAGTTTCTAGTTTTGCAAGAGAAGTGATTAAAAAGAGTGGTACAAAAAGTCGTCTGTACTATTTTATTGACTACACGCCTTACTTGGCATTATTAAATTAACCACCCTAGAAGACAGTTTTATCATCCCTAAATATCTTAAATGGCTGCAGGACATCTGCGATGTTAGTTAAAAAAAAATGCTATGAGAATTTCTTATAAAAATTATTTAGCAAAAAACACTAAATGACACATCTTTTCTGTCATGAGGACCCATATTGCTTTTGTGAAACCATCGATAAGGCATATTTTGAGCATTGTAAACTTTTCATCTCCATTAAACCCAGTATTGCAAATTAATAAAACTGATAAAGGTACATGTCTACATTCTATGCTGTATCAGAGTGCTAATACTTCCTACAATTCTGATGGTTTTTGGTGTTTTGTTATGGTTTTTTTCACCTGTGAAATGCTCTTCTCAGCTTTATATTGCCATTTACGTGATGGTTTGATTATGCATTTTTTATGTAGTTATCAATTTGAAACAAGCAACAAGCCTGCTGCCCTGTATTTTATTTCCAGTATCAGCATTTTTTATAACAGTATCATTCTGACTGATACAAAACTGCTTTTTCTGTAACAGTGCAGTACAGTAGTCCCAAGTTTAAATATCTCACTTGATCAAAAACCAAAAAGAACTTTGAATGGGAGCAAAATTGGAGAATTTTGGGGTTCTGGCTGGAAATATAACCAAGAATCACAGAATGGGTCACATTGGAAGGGACCATAGTGGTCCAACCTCCCTGCTCAATGCACAGAATTCAGATGATTCCTGAGTATCTCCAGTGAGGGAGACTCCACAGCCTCTCTGGGCAACCTGTTGTAGTGTGCAGTCACTGCACAGTAAACAAGTTTTTCCTGATGTTCAGGTGGATCTTCCTGCGCATTACCTTCTGCCGGTTGCAGAAACCTTGTCCTGCTGCTGGGCACCAGCGGGAGGAGCACGGAGCCAGCCTCTTGGCACGTCTCCTTGAGATTCTGATAGACATCGATTAAGTCCCCTCAGTCGCCTCTTCCCTTCCCTGTCCGTGTACATCCAAAGCAGCCGGGGCTTCGGGATTTTGTGTGTTTTGTGAGAACACATACCGTGTCTAATCTCGTGCACAGCACCCTGTTTTGCTAATGGCCCAGGTCCATCCCGGCGGACGAGTTCCCGATAATCACACAGCGCTCCGTGCCGCCCCGCGCCGCGCCCCGCCTGCTGCTCCGCCACCATCCCGGCATCCTCTGCTTCCGCCCACGCACCATATCCGCCTCCGAGGCGGCGCTCTAGCCCGGGCCCCGCTCTCGGTGGTGTTTGGAAGGGGTGTCATGGCGGCCGTTGAGGTGGCAGCGGCCGGAGCCGCCGGGAGGAGTCGCTGAGCCAGGACGGGACAAGACAAGCCGCGAGGAGCAGCTGAGCCGGGGGAGCCGGGAGGATGCGCGCGGCTTTGGCCGAGGAGTTGCCGAGCCCATTGTGCTGAGCCCGCAGCAGGAGCAGCGACCCGCTGTAGCGACGAGAAGGGAAGCGGAGGCGGCTCCTTGGCCCGCGGGAACCGGCTGCAGGGGCCGCCCGGCAGGGCCGAGCGGGGCCCGGAGCCCTCCGAGCCGCGATGGCGTCGTGGCTGGGCGGGCTAGGCTCGGGACTGGGCCAGTCCCTGGGGCAGGTGGGCGACAGCCTGTCCTCGCTCACCGGGCAGATCTCCAGCTTCACCAAGGACATCCTTCTGGAAGGAGCGGAGGAAGTGGGCGGTAAGGGGGGCTCGGGACGGGCCTGGTTCCGCGAGGGAGCTCTTCCTTCTTCCTTCTCTTCCTTCTCTTCCTCCTCTGCCTCCGGCCGCCGGTCCCCTCCGGAACGACAGCGGCGGGGTCTGCGCTGCCTGCAGCGGCCGGGAGGGAGCTGGTCGCTGCTTAATGCCTTTCGCGAGTGCTGCTGGCTTTGCTGGCTTTGTTTTTGTTTTTATCCTGTTTTTGTGCTCTCAGGATCTGGAGAATAAAGAAATATATTCCCAGGCTCTAATAGTAGATGTGAACCTGGTTTAGGCTTATTATTTCTGAATTCCGTGAAACGTTATGTTGCTCCGGAATGACAGCACTCGAGCAACACTCTTTTTTTCTTTCTGTTTGCTTAGTTTATCTAAACCCTCAGTTAATTGGCTGCTCTTACACCTGTTCCATAAAACTGCAGGGTTGTAGTACAGAGGTTGTTTTGCGACTGGTGTGATCTAAGTCTGACGTGTCACACAGGCGAAGGTTCAATGTTTGTCATTGTTTTGTTTATGTTTCAGTTGTGCCCAGAGAAACCTGTCGAATTCTACAATTACCCTACAGCCAAGTAGGAGAACATGGCCCTTGCTTTATAAGGATTAGAGGCTATAACGACTTATCTTTAAAACAGAGAGAACAAAAAAAACCCAGAGTCATCAGAGTAAGATATTCTGTAAACCAATAGTAAATCTATTTTAGAATACAGTATTTTCTTCATATTTTTAATAATGACTTTTGGTTACAAATTTTTGAAAAAAAACTTTAGTTAAGCAGTTCTACAATGTGGTAATAAGTATCAATAGATTAATATCCCTAGTATTGTTTACCATCTTGTAGCTATAAATTTTAAAAGTTAGCTTTCTCAAAACAGTGTTAAGAATAGAAACCACAAATAATAGCTCAGGCCTCTGAATAGTCATCTTGAATGTGAGATTAAGCAATTCTACTTCATTTACAATCTCTCATGTATGAAGCATTGTGAAAGAATATAGAAACGTAATTTGTATAAACCTTGTTGGCCAGCTAATATAATGGGTCTCATATGGATGGCCTTTTTGGTGTACAGGTAAAATGCACAGAAGAGAGAAGTTCTGACAACTGTGAATTATTTTTTTTTCACTTTTCTGAAAGACTTACTTAGAAATGTTGTAAATTTCAAAACCTATAGCAGTTTAGTTTGGAGAGCTATGTTTCTGAGCTGTGCAGTCATGTAGGGTGTTTTGCCTTTTTGAAAGATAAATTAGGAGCGCACACATTTGTTTGTGAGTTTGTGCAAGAGAGATGTGCTAATGTTTAGTAGTTACTTCCAGGTGTACTTCACTGCTGGACAGTGCTGTGAACAGCTTCAGTTTCCTAAAAATTTCTGGGTAGTACATTTGTATGGGTGACTAGACTCCAGGGTGTAAAAAATCTGGTGGCATCCAAGTACTCTTCTGTAAAGACCTTTAAATACTGTGTGGCCTAAACAACACTTTTCAAATACTTCCTTACTGTATGGGGTTTTTTAATTTCATAATTGGTGAAAGTTTCCTAGGGTTTAATATTACCCCTTACATTTAGTGTTTTGACTCCCATCAGTTTTTTCTGGACTATGGACTTGCAGATCTTCCATTTTGCAGTTTTCATGCCTAGATTGTTGCCTCTGCAGTGCTTGAGCTGTCTCAGTTTTAAACAGCAAGTGGGAAATTGTGAAATAGAGTATTTACTTGGAAACTGTACTTATTTCAGATTGTCAAATTTGTTGTTTTATAGTCAATTCAGGATGATTTCTCATTGCTAAAAGGAAAAGTGGTTTTTCTGTCCATTAAAGGTGGGACATAGGAGAAGTAAACAGTCAGTTTGAGGACAATTGATCATTAAAATGTATCTGGAATTACATGTTTTTTCTCTTGGATAAACTGGGATGGTAGATGTATCACCTTTTTAGAGGCAATAAGTCTTACGGGGTAGATGTTTTGTTATGTGGGTTTTGTTGGGTGTGGGTGGTTTGTTTTTTATTCTGAAAATTCAGTCAATGTAATGTGTATTTAATGGAATTAATACTTGTTTTGAAACTTTGCATGGCGTTACAGAGAAACACATCTCTCAGGTCAGGAGCAAGTCTGAAATGAGAAATAGATTCAGGGACACAAAAGAGTCAAATAAAACATTTTTGTCTCCCTTACTTTAAAGCTTAAATCCATACTAATCTGTTAGGGGTTTGATTTGATTTAAAGCCTAAATATGAGTGAACTAAATTAGATGCAGAAAGACTGTCTGAAAAATTATTTTTACAGTGTCCTGATAAAACCAGCTTTTGATAGTTATCTAGGAATGAACATTAAAGCAGTCTGAAGTAAGATATGTATTAATAACTGGTCTTAACAGATTGAAAGATTGTAATTAAAATGTAAATTTTCACTTTCTTTCAGATGCAGCAACAGAACTCCATGTATCCAATTCTAGACTCAGAGAAATAGAAAGTATCAATGCAGCACAGAAGTTTGAAGTAAGAAATTTTAGATCATTATTGTAATTAAAACAATGCTTAGGATTTGTTTTGTACAAAGTTGAAATATCACACTGAAGTTGTTTGTCCCTGGGTAAATCCAGAAATGGTGACAGCGGTGTTAGAATGTGACTTTGATTTTGTGCCAAACTGCCATCACAGTTAGGGACACACATGTTTATTGGTGTATGCATGTGCTGCAAGTTTTCATCTTTTGCTGACTGTGGCTGTTCCTGCCCTGTCAGGTCTTGGACTGCAGCAGTAGGCTTGGCTCTGAAAAGAGTGGGTGTTTTCCCTGTTCTGTTCTCTCTCTGTTGTCCTACTGTTGGGTCATTCTGGCATAAGCTGCTCGTGCTCCTCCAAAACCACTTACAAATCTCATGTACCCTCACCAAAAGTGACTTTCTGCGCTCTTATAAAGGATTTGTTGGTCTTGTGACTTTATTTATGTCTCTAAATAAACAACTTTGATATATGCCTTCAGGCCTCAAGAGCATTGGGAAGTTAAGATACTATTTTGGGGACATAACTGTTCCTGCTTGTCCTCTTTCTAGTTTCTTGCCATCTGCTCTTGGCTGAGGTCAGAGAGAAAACACTGGATATTGGCTCCAGTTTGTGCTTTGTGGCTGTTCTGAAATTCTGCCTGTGGATCTTGCTAAGATGTGATTCAGCCCTAAGTTTTTTAATTCTTGCCATTTATCTCTGGTCATCACAAACCTTTTTCTGAAATTGAACTGGAGTCCATGCCGTATAAAAAGGGAAAGCTTCGACATGACCATGATTTTGGGCCCACACATTGCTGTAACTGTGTGTTTTGAATGAAATAATGTGAGAAATCTGTACAATTTAACTTCTTTGCTGTCCAGTAGCTTTGGTGCTTTTCTGATTCTTTAAGGACTGTTCTGAGTTCACCAACATTCGTTTCTCATTTTTGCCAGAATGATAGACTGAAAAAAGTCTGTAGTGACCTAGAAGAAAAGCATGAAGCAGCAGAGCTGCAAATAAAGCAGTTGTCTATTGAGTACCGGAATCAGCTTCAACAGAAAGAGGTAGGACAGTAAAAATTCTTCAGTAAGTGTGTTCAATAAACTTACCTGTTGTGCTGTTTAATGCCTTTGTTATAGTGTCTGATCTCTTCCAGTGGAAATATTGGTCATAGCTCTGGTTTCTTGGTTTGTTAATGTAGACTAAGACATATTTCACTGATTCGTGTAGTGTAAGCCAAGCTGTGAGAAGATGGTTGAGACAAGAGAAAATGCTCTGGGAACGTCATGCAGTTGTCAGAATTTCTGTTGATTCTGGGATCACTGTGAGAATAGACACTCTACTGCTTTGTATTTCTGATCCAGTTACTTTTAAAGAGGACAACAGGAACAAATTCCCATTTAAAGCAATTATTTTGTCTTTAGATATCATTATATCTTAATACACACTATTAAAGTCAACAGAGCTGGCTTTCAAAATTCGTGAAATATCCCTATGTGACAGAAACATCAGCTTTATAGCCTATTGTGTAACATGAGATTTCATTGACCTAAATGAAGAAAGTTGCCAGCATGCTGAGAGTTACATAAAAGGGAGTTTTATTTCTGATTTACTCACAAATTCATGTGGGAACTAGTGGAAGCAGAACTATGAGATGTATAAAATTCTGTTTGTTAAATACAATAACAAGAGTTGTTACAAGAAAATTATATGCAGCTAATTTCACTTTACATTGAGGTTTTTAGCATAAAAGAAATTAAATACAATAAAAATAACTGGAAAAGCATCATATATTGCTTAACTTTCCTATCTGAATACCCTCTTTATGTATTTAATTTTTTGTATAACCGGTTAGCCTGGATATTGCTGTACTGCTTGTGTACCTTGGCTGCTAAAAAACCCTATGTCTCTGTGGGAGGTACTTTATAACACTTGAGCTAAGGGTGGATTTTTTCTCCATTATGAGAATGTTTGGAGTTTTTTTCTTTTTTTAGTGGAAGTGATTAGTTATTTGTGCTGGGGGTGTTGTTTGGTTCACATTTCCTAAGGCCACAAAGGGTAAAGTGGAGTGTGTTTTGATACTCTCCTTATTCAAACAGTGCCTTTTACTTTGTATCTTCAGGTTGAAATCAGCCATCTAAAAGCCAGACAGAATGCACTACAGGAGCAGCTGCAGAAAGTACAGACAGCTGCTCAGACTGCTCAGTTGGGAGCTGGTGTTTTGCCAGCAGCCACTGCATCAGCCTCCTATGTTCCAGAGGTCAGACATTCCTCAGGTTTTGAAGGAGATGACATGGATTTTGGAGATATAATCTGGTCACAACAAGAAATAAACAGATTGTCCAATGAAGTTTCCAGACTCGAATCAGAGGTTGACCACTGGAAGCAGGTTGCAGTGGTGAGTAGTTTCTCTTCTACCCTGCCTTTCTGTCTCCCCTCCAAATTATTGTTTTCATTGCATTTGGTGGATCTTTTGAAGTTTCTAGAAGCATCATATTTCAATGGAAAAGCTGAAACCTTTCATGCTGTCACATGATGAAGGACACATTCAGTGACTAACTTCCAAATGCTTTTTTGTGATGCTTTTATGCATGATTTCTCAAGTTAGGTAAAAGATTTTATGAACATTCACCTAGAATGGTACTTCAGGGTTTCAGTTTTGCTCAGCCTTTCAAAAAAATACTTCCCTTCCTCCTGGCTGTGATACTGATTTTTACATAGCACAGTACTGTTCAAAGTAATAGTTGGATACTTGCATACTTTTTATACTTTCTCTTCTCCCTGTCCTTTATATGTCAGTTATAATTCATGATCTGTTGAGACAAAAAAGAAAATAATCTTTCAAGCTGCTGCTGATGTGGGTTACTATTTTTCAAGGTATAGCCTGATTTCTGAGGTATGCTTTTCCCATGTGAAAATACTCAAAACTAAGCAGCCTTCTTGTCTTACTATGAGCAATAACACCTCCACTGCAAACTTTTACCCACTCTATGTGGTAATGTAATAATAAAAATCCATGAAAAATTAAAATGTTTCTATTAAAATGTATTTTTTTAAAAATCAAAATTGCAGTGGATTTTTCTTTTGCTTCATGTTAGCTTTGTTGTTTTCTACTTTTGAGTATCAACAGTGGAACCACTTAGATTAAAAGTATGTGTATTTATCACAATTTTCATATGGATATGTGGTTTGGGTTTTTTCAGTCTTCCAAAGTGCAAGGCACAAATGATGCTGAACAAAGTGAAATATGCAAACTACAAAATGTTGTTAAGGTAAGATGCCAAACTAGTCTTCTCATGCTTTACTCTTCATGGGTTTGCATATGGTCAAATGACTTTTAAATATTTTAACTAGCACTATTATAACATTATTAAAAATGCACAGGTGTGTGTGGTAGCATAGCAACGCTTCAGTCAGCTATACAATATTTAGAAACAGTTACTCTGAGAAAGAGTGTATGATTTGATAATTACAGTATGTTAGCTTGAAACAGTGACATTAGTAATACTTACGAGGGCAAATCACTTTGTGAAGCTGTTGATGAGTTATGAGACTGCATTTTAGATTCATAGAATAATTTCTGCCTTCTCAGAAACATCTTGCCTTTTTTTTGTTGAAGGTGCAAAATACAGATTTTGCATATCCTAGAAAGTTACTGAAAATGCATCCTAGTGTATCCACTTTGTATGTAAGATTTGTAATTGCTTTACATTGGTTTAATATTTGCTGTTATGTAGAGCATACTATTTGTGTAAACATATTTTTTAAGGAATTTCTTTCCACACATTTAAATAAGTCCCGATCAACACAAAATAAGAAACTTGACTTCTGTGAGAAATCATTCAATAAATCCTTTAATTACACTGGGAAAAACGTCTTTCTTTCTTTTGTATTATATTATTTCTTTCATAAGAAGACGGTGTGCTGTATTTTGCTATGTTGTTTCTTTAATGATATTTTAGGAGCTCAAACAGAATTTAAGTCAAGAAATAGATGAACATCAGCATGAGCTGTCAGTATTGCAGGATGCCCACAGACAGAAGTTAGTAGAGATAAGTCGCCGACACCGAGAAGAGCTGCGTGAATATGAAGAGCGAATTGAAGAGCTTGAGAATCGGTTACAGCAAGGTCTCTGTTACCACATGCTTTCTCTTTTATTTTATGTGGAGTGAATTTTGGTTAAAACGTTGAATATGCATGTAGCAGTACAATAGATATCAAATATATGATGTTTAGAATTTGAATTTCAGTTCAGCTTCATGTTTAAGACACATGACCCATATCTTTTATTCACTCTAGTTGGCTTGAACACTGGAATGATAGCATTTCATCTGTGGCACATATCAATCTAGGGGGTCATTTTCTATACATACCAATTGTACTCTGAATCATTCCCTTTCTGGGTTGCTGTTTTAACTTACACTGAATATAGGTAGGGGTAAGACATACCAAATTGAAGATAAGAAAGTAACAGGGAAAAAAAAGTTTTGTGAGAAGTACTATGTGCCAATTGGGTTACTTGACAAAAGCTCAAAGGTTGGATGGTGCGACCCTGGAACAACTTGCTCAGAGAAGTTCTGGATGCCCCATATCTGGAAATGTTTGTGGCCAGATTGGATAGGACCTTGAGCAACCTGATCTAGTGGGTGTCATCCCTGCCCATGATGGTGCAGATGTTGAAACTGGATGTTCTAAAGCCCTTCCAACCCAAATATGCTGTGGTTCTATGATTGCCATAAGGACCACACCTTAGTGTGTGACATAACTACAATGCAGAAGCTCAGTAGTTCCCACAAATAACTTTTTGTGGCCTTGTAAGTATTTAATACTCCCTAAAAATAGTCATGTCAGTTAGGTTTCCTCGAGAGTCTTCCTTGTACAAATATATAAGCTTTGCCTGTAAACCTCTATGTTTACCTGGTAAAGTTGGACTTCTAAAGAGTATATACTCTCCTTTTGGAATGAGGAATCTATTCCCTTCTTGGGAAGAAGGGAAGTATTTTCATAGCTTCTCTAACTTTAAAGGTAGTACTGAGAGGGAATTTATTTCTTAAAATCAGATGTTAAGTGTACACCAGCTGGACTAATTTAAGGAAGTTGAAGGCAGAAGTCCCTTGTCTTTTACATTACCACTTATCTGCAAGGTAAATACTGCTAGTGGCTTTTGAAGAAATTTATATTTTTATTTTGTTCATTCTGTCTGACAACATAATAGGGACTAAGGCAGGGTCAAGCATATGAGCTGACACAGAAGTGAATTTGCAAGTAGTGTGCTTTCATTTAACTTTTTTTCCCCTGCAGTCTTCTGATGATGCCTTTTGTACTCTCTAACTTACCTGTAAATTATGGAGGATTGTACAGAAATATGAATATCAGTATGGTATGACAGTATGATGGATATTTAAAGACGTTAATTCTGAAAAATTATTTTCTTCAGTTGAAAACCTTTGTGCATCATTTAGCAAATTATTTGGAGCAAATTGTTTCCTATAACAACCACTTGGCAAACCTTTGAAATGTTATTAATTAAATTATAAGTGGATTTTGCATCAGTCTGAATTAGATGGGGTTTGATATTTTTCTTTGAAAATTGAGAGATTCCACATCTTGATAAATTAGATTGTTATCTCCTCACCAAGAGAGGTGGGGATCAAGTATACTCTAATTAAATTGCAAACAAAATATGTCTTGCAACACTTACCATTCAAAATTATTTTGAGCCAGGGATGTGGAAGTATTCAAAAAGCTACTTGTCATACCAGTAATATGTATAGCACAGCTTCAAATGTTAAACCTAGTTAACCAAGCTTTGTGTTGAGGGTGACCATGTCTTTGTCTTAGTCTGTCTCCCTCTGTCAGGAGAAGACGTGAAAGAATAGAAATAAAAGATTTAGAGTGATGGTTTTGGTTAATATTGCAAATAATCTCTTTTATCTTTTAGATGGTGTGAGCACTGATGCCATGGATGACTCTAAAATTACTGAACAGAAAAGAAAAGCTCAAAGTCTAGATGGAGGACAGGTGGAGGAGTTGCAGGTTGTAAAGGACCTAGAGGATGAAACAAGAAAATTAAATCACAAATTGTCTTCTGCCAAAGCAGAAAACAAAAATCTTCTGAAAGAGCAAGAATTCGTAAAGCTAGAAAAAATCCAAATAGCACAAGATTATGAAAAGCTTAAATCTGACTTTAATGAGCTTCAAAGATCTGTGGCAGAGCAAGATGCTGTCCAGAAAGAACAGGAGCAGCTCCAATCAAAGACATCACTACCACAAGATGTTGTCAGCCTACAGCAAGCATTGTTAGGTACCGAAACTATGACTTACTTATTATTGTTTTTATTTTTAGTATATTTTTCAGGTTTTCACTTCTAAAACTCAAAATATATTTTATGAATTTAAAACTGAATATAAGAATATGTACTTTTAAAGTATTGCTGTTTTAAAAAAGCATTGTCCATTGAAGTAAGGTGAGACAGAAAAGAAAATGTTGTTAGGAGTAGTGTGGCTATCATAGGGGGTTTTGATTAGGGAGGTAATCGTGTCTACCAACTGTTTGGTAGGGTTTTTTTTTCTTTGAAAGTAAGTAAGCCTCAATAGAAGTTGTTTAAATTCAAAAAGTACATTTTTGTGTGTGTATGTAAAGGTACTCAGTTGCTTGTATCTTCTCCTTAGGAAACACTAACATACCTGTTTAATAAAGATATGTAGGTTGAAAATATTTTAATATTTCTTAACTGATAAACTCTTGTGCCAGTGTCCCCCTAATGTGGAATCAATTGTGAAAGTAATACTCTGCTTTGAGGTGGTGACTGATGGTATGTTTGAATCTTTTATGGCACTGATGCTTGTCATCACAAAATGCTGTGAAACTATTCTCTTCTGAGCAGCACAGTTCTATTTGGGCAAGATGGGAGAGTGATTTTGTTTTATTGTTGTTTGAAAAGTAGTAATTTGTCTTTTTGATTTCATTTTCCTTTATAGAAGCAGAAAATGAAATAGCAAGACTTTCCAGTTTAAATCAGGTAAAGCAATTTCTAAATTAAGCCAACAAAAAAGTTCATAACAATAGTAACTGATAAAAAACATCTTTTGGTAGCTTGTTGTTTTGTTGTTTGGGTTTGTTTTGGGGGTTTTTTTTGAACATTTGCATTTCTACATAAATAACATTGTAATGTAAACCAAAATAATTTTAATTTAATTCTATAATTATATGTGGAATTTATAGAAACAATACATTTTTACTTGTGAAACTCCACAGTGGATTCTGTTAGGAAAACCTTTCAAGTTCCACCTATCTCATTGTTACCTAGAAAGCTATAACATACCTTTTTGAAGTACTAATACTACATTCTGTAAAATACATCATTTTTCACTTCTGCTTTAGCATGTTTCAGTTTTGGCACTTGGCAGTTGTGAAATATTTCTCTTCTTTGTAGTACTCATAATAATACTGCATTCCCTCTTACTGATGAGGTGAAGCAGTGGAACATAACACACCTTTAGTTTTTGGCATTGTTGTCTTGTATAAACTCTTGAGAGTTTGTAAATTCTCAGACTTGAGAGATTTGGGTTATTTTACTTTGTATCCTGTAGTATTTTTAACTGAGTTTTTCTGTGTTTTGCATGTATTTAAGAGTTCCCGTAGCATTTTTCATAATGATGTTATTTAGGTGCCCTTGATTAAAACTTCCTGTCTCGCACCATGCAACTGCTGTGTTTAGGGTGGCTCTTGCAGTTAAAATAGTTTATGCCAGCTGTCAATCCATACCTCAGAGGTGGATATAATGTCTTACCATACCATGGCCTTTTGTGCAGAAGTTTATAAAGTGCACTCCTAAACCAAGTGATGAAGAAATAAATGTGTATGTATGAATGGTAGAGAGAAATACTTAACAGCAAAGAATTTTTAACTGGGGTGGTATTTATGTAGGCTTAGAGAGTCTAGCATAGTTTTAGCAAGATAAAGTCTGATTTTTTTTTTTTTTTTTTTTTTGAGGGACTTGAGAAGGAACTGACAAGTGCACAACATAGACCTGAGAATATTCTTTCTTCGAATACAGAGGATCAGAATTCAGAAATAAATCAGTTAAGACAAGAGTTGGAAAGGAAAAAACATGAATTAGATGAAAGTGTTGCTGAAAGAGAAACATTAATTGCAGAGTTGGAAGAACTAGACAAACAGAATCAAGAAGCTACTCAGGTAATAAATACTACAACTAATTATTGAAGTGCTGAATAAATGTTTAGCATTCTCTGTGTGTATGTTTGTCTTTTAGGTTGATCTTTGAACATAAATAGTGGGGAAATATAAGTTATCTTTTGAGATAAAAACAAATACTTGGGGCCAGTATTTCTCTATGTCTACCATCTCAATGGGAAATTCAGAAGTGCAAGTAAAACCCACTTGTTAGAGACAGAGAAGTAATATGGCATGTCAGCTATCCATAAGAGATGTTACTTTATGAAGTCCAGTTAAATAGTCCCTGTTTTTTCATTGCAACATTTCTGATTAAATTTATCCTGGTGATATTCTGATCTGTCTTATGACTGTATGCATTACAATGATTTTTGAAAGTTTTTCTTTTATAATTTTTAATTATTTTGAATATTTAAGTTATGTAATTGCAAGTTCTTTATGAGTATTTGTGGAATAAAAAAGTCACCAATTATATGTAATCAGAATTAAATTATACCTTTTTGTCACAGTTCCAGTATATTTGACCTGTAAATTTGGTTGCATACCATGTGTTTTTAATTATTGATTTACCAGTGAATCACCTATGAAATTATTCCAAATAAGTATGTTGAAACAAAAAGTTGAAAATGGAATGTACAGATAATTTACATGTAATGCCACCCTTTTTAAAGCAATAGATGTTTGCTGAATTCCAGATGTCCTGACAAATTCTGACAGTTCCTTTTTTTAAGTAGTTCTTTTTTTATTTCTTCATTTAGGTAGTTAAGGTTCTTTTAGGGGTGGTGGTGTTGGGGGTTTTTTTTTGTAGTGAAATGAAATCTGTCCTTATTTGATATTTGGTTTTAATTAATTTTGCATTGACTAATTGATCCTACTTGCCAAATTACGTTGTGACTAAGAAAAACTTTTTTCCTCTCAATTGTTTTTTATTGTTTAGAGGATAAGTGAATGAAATGCATAGTTCAGCTGGTTTTACTACCCTAACAAATTCTGTTTTGTGTTCATTTCCAGCATATGATTACACTGAAAGAGCAGCTGTCAAAGCAGCACACAGAAACTGATAGTATCATCAAACAGCTGAAACTTGACATAGATGATGAAAGAAAAAAAGTATCAGAATTAAAAACTGAGAAGATGAAAACTATTAAGGAGTTAGATAGTCAGAAAGAAAAACTAAGCCACTGTTCATATGCACTTAATGATTTGCATATAACTAAACAGCAGCTACAAGATAATATTAGAGATCTTCAGGAACAATTAAGGAAAGCCCAGGACTGTAATTTGCACAGTAAAAAAGAGATTGGAGAGTTGCAAGAGAGACTAAAAGGAAGAGAGGAGGAACTTCGTGCATCCTTGAGCAAGTTAACAGAAAAAAGTAATGAGGAATCCAACTACACTTGTCAAGATCTGATCCTGAAAGAAAGAGAAGCAGAAATTGCAAAACTACAGAATGATATTTCAGAAAATAAACAAATAAATGAAGATCTACAGAAATCTCTGTCTAATCTCAGAACAGAAAATGGAAAGCTGGTAGCAGCCATTGGAGAACTAAAACAGGAGTTAAGTGATGCCATTTCTGAGAAAAAGAAAGTTTATTTGGAAAAAGACACTGTTGTGGAGGCTTTGAAAACGGAAAAAAGACAGTTGGAGGGTGAATTAAATGAGGCAGAGAAGAGGCTTTTGGAACAAGCACATAATTATAAGCAAACTATCGAGGAGTTGTCAACCGCGCGTAGTATGGATACCAGCGCATTGCAGCTTGAACACCAGCGCCTGGTCAAGCTTCATCAAGAGAAAGACTTTAAGATTGCTGAGCTTAAAAGGACCATTGAGCAGATGGAAATCGACCATCAAGAAACAAAAGAGATGTTGGCTACTAGCCTAGGAGGACAAAAGCAGTTGACAGATCTCATAAAAGAGAAAGAGGTATTCATTGAAAAATACAAAAGTCAAGCCTCACAGGTCAAGCAGGAACTTGAGGAATATATGAAAGTTTCAAAAAAGCAGGATGTCTTAAAACAGAACTTGGAGGAAAAAGACAGAAGTCTTGCAGTCATGAAGGAAGAAAATAATCATTTGAAAGAAGAAATCGAGCGCCTTAAGGATCAGCAAAGTAGATCTACACCTGTGGTTGAACCTAAAACTTTAGATATTATTATTGAACTTGAAAGTGAGGTAACACAGTTAAAAGTGATAAAGAATAATCTTGAAGAAGAGATAAAAGTTCACAAAAAAACAATAGAAGATCAGAATCAAGCAGCAGTGCAACTTCAGCAGTCACTGCAGGAGCAGCGAAAGGAAATAGACGAGTCCAAGTTTCAGTGTGAGCAAATGAATGTCACACATGAAAGACTTTTTTTAGAGAAAGATGAGGAAATCAAAAATTTGCAGAAAACAATTGAACAAATTAAAACTCAGTTGCACAAAGAGAGACAAATTATTCAGACTGATTCTTCTGATCTTTTTCAGGAAACCAAAGTTCAGACTCTTAATGGAGAAAATGGAAATGAAAAACATGACTTATCTAAAGCTGAAATTGAAAGACTGGTGAAAGGTATCAAAGAAAGGGAGATGGAGATTAAGCTGTTAAATGAAAAGAATGTTTCTCTAAGTCAACAAATTGATCAGTTGTCTAAGGATGAAGTGGGCAAACTTACTCGGATCATTCAAGAGAAGGATTTAGAAATACAAGCTCTTAATGCTAGAGTTTCTTCAGCTTCCTATAGGCAGGATGTTCTTTCCCTTCAGCAGCAGCTGCAAGCTTATGTTCTGGAAAGAGAACAAGTACTAGCAGTTCTAAGTGAAAAAACGAGGGAAAACAGTCAGTTAAAAACAGAGTATCGCAATATCATGGACATGGTTGCTGCTAAAGAAGCAGCTTTGGTGAGGTTGCAAGAAGAGAACCGAAGGTTATCCAATAGCTCTGAAAACAGCAGTCAAGACATGTCTAGAGAAACTATTCAGAATTTATCCCGTATCATTCGAGAAAAAGATATTGAAATTGATGCCCTAAGTCAAAAATGCCAAACCTTATTGACTGTCTTGCAGACATCCAGTACAGGTGCTGATAATGGGGCAGGGGGTGTGAACAGTAACCAGTTTGAGGAACTTCTGCAAGAACGTGATAAACTAAAACAGCAAGTAAAGAAAATGGAGGAGTGGAAACAACAAGTAATAACCACAGTCCAGAACATGCAGCATGAGTCAGCTCACCTCCAAGAAGAGTTACACAAGCTGCAAGCACAAATTTCAGTTGAAAACGACAGTACTTCAAGACTGCAGGTAGATTATAATGGCTTGATTCAGAGTTATGAACAGAATGAGAAAAAGCTGAAAAGTTTTAGTCAGGAATTAGCACAAGTTCAACACAGCATAGGACAACTTTATAACACTAAGGATCTTCTCCTGAGTAAACTGGATTTGGTAACACCATCTGTGGCAGCAGCTTCCACCATTTCACAGCTTTCAGGTGTTCAATACAGTCCTCCTGAAGCACTCAGTGAGGAGTGTAAACTCCTTCAAAATGAGTTGGAACAATTGAAAAAAAAGTTACAAGAAAAAGATTCAACTATTAGGACTCTTCAGGAAAACAATCAGCGATTATCTGATTCTGTTGCTACAGCATCAGAGATTGAAAGAAAGAGTCAAGAAGGGACTGAATCAGAGATGAGGCAGATCAAAGAAAAACATGATGTGTTACAGAAGTCACTTAGGGAAAAAGACATATTAATTAAATCTAAAAGTGATCAGTTACTTTCCGTGAGTGAAAATCTTAGTAACAAGGAAAATGAAAATGAGCTTTTAAAGCAAGCTGTAACTAATCTAAAAGAAAGAAATTTAATTTTAGAAATGGATATTCGAAAACTGAAAGAAGAAAATGAAAAAATAGTTGCAAGGTGCAGGGAAAAAGAATCAGAATTCCGTGCACTACAGGAGACTAATATGCAATTTTCAATGATGCTGAAAGAGAAAGAGTTTGAATCTCACTCAATGAAGGAAAAAGCTCTTGCTTTTGAGAAGCTGTTGAAAGACAAAGAACAGGTATGTACATTCATACTTATGACTATCTCTTCAAACTAGACAAGTTCAAAATAATACGCTTCCTGGATGTCTTTCTGTGTTGCAAGGCCATAGATGTCCTGCCTTTTTCTTTGTTAGATCTGTAGTATCTTTACACTTTTCCTCGCAAAGGCTATGCCTCTGGTAAAATTGTTAGCCATGTTTGAAATATTTATTTATGTCTTCAACAGGGCAAGACAGGAGAACTGAATCAGCTATTAAATGAAGTTAAATCAATGCAAGAAAAGGCTGTTACTTTTCAGCAAGAAAGAGACCAGGTCATGGTAGCACTCAAACAGAAGCAAATGGAGAGCAGTGCCCTGCAGAGTGAGGTACCACCCAATAATTTCTAGTTGCAAGAAATAAATTAAAAAAGAATAAGAAATTGCATCTGTAATATTTTTTGGATTATTTTAGTAGCAACCACTTGGTAAAAGCACGTAAAATAATACACTTGCAATGTGCTTCAATGGGCATGTGTTACATTTGCTTAGGGTTTTTTTATGAGAAGTGATAGTCCAAGCAATTTCAGCTATGTTCTACACAGGTACAGCATTTGCACGAGAAGGAGCAGCGCCTAAATCAGGAACTGGAGAGGTTGCGGAATCACCTTTTAGAAATGGAAGACTCCTACACCAGAGAAGCTTTAGCTGCAGAAGACAGAGAGGTCAAGCTAAGAAAAAAGGTTTTAGTTTTGGAAGAAAAACTTGCATCCTCATCTACTGCAGTGGAGAATGCCAGGTAGTTTTTTAAATGTCACGGTTAACTAAACTGGTACTGATGGCTCTATTATCCTGAGCTGCCATCCTGTAACATACTAAGCACTTGAGAAAATGAAAAGATACAAACTTTCGTTACTCAGAATGAAGAGGGTGATTTGAAATATACTTGGCTGCTGTTGAGAATTTTGTAGCAACTATCTTTTAACAGTGCTTAGAACTAGAAAAAAAATCCTTAACCCATCAATTTAGTTGTGTGTTGAAGAAGAGTGACTTACTTTCAAGTCAAGGCTCCATTCAGTTTGAAAGAGACATTTTATACACTTCAGTGCACAGATGTGACTGTTATGCCTTTTGAATTGATTTCAAGACACACATTCTTACTTTGGGCCTGATACCACTGAAAGTATACACTGCTGAGACCTTCCTTCTCCGTAGTGTAAACATACAGAGCAAGATGCATTGAATTTCTCATGGGTAGCAGAATCTGGAAGGCTGGAATATTTTTGCACAATGGGAATTAAATGGAGCATTCAATCATTAGTAAATAGCAAGATATACTGAGTTCTTGGAGACTGGGTTTAAAAGTAAAAACTGGTAGAAAGATGTACTGATTCATAGTAATTGAAGCAGACAACTAGGAAGCTATGGATTCTTTTTTTTTTTTTTTAAGATGCTGTTATAATAATGAACAAAAACTAGGATTTTTTTACTAATGCATTTCAAACAAAATAAGTTAATTGGGATTTTTTTTTTATTGTAAAAATTTTGTTGCCAGACTTCTTTCTATTTTCTGTTTTGTTTGTTTGTTTTTAAAGAGCAATCAGGGGGGAAAATGCCAAAATTTTTGTAAATTGAGCTGAAAATTTTTTGGTAAGCTGTTTTTTACTGGGATTTAGTTTTCTCTGTGATAACTTCTGTTACTTAAGTAATGTGTCTTGTTTTCATTAAGTCATCAGGCTAGTCTGCAAGTTGAATCTTTGCAAGAGCAGTTAAACCTAGTTTCCAAGCAGAGAGATGAAACCATGCTGCAGCTCACCATCTCCCAGGACCAAGTGAAGCAGTATGCACTGTCTCTGGCCAACCTGCAGATGGTACTAGAGCAGTTCCAACAGGGTAAGGTTTGTCAAGAAATAGCAAAGATTGCAATAAGTATTTTGCAACTGGAGTAGTTACCATATTTTGGTGCTTTTGAAATATTAGTTACCTTGTTTCCTTTTTGATAGCCTGGACTTCAGAATCTGTTGCCTGTTAAAAAACTTGGAAAACCAATTCTGTGAAAACTGTTGATCTGTATAGCATTTATGAAATTTGAATTCCACCTCTGCCTCATGAAGACAAGATGTAATGCTGAGGTTTTGCAGTTGCACATCCCTAGACGAGTTACATATTGTCAATTAAGATAGTTTTGTTTTGTCTCTTACTTTTAATCCTTTAGAAGAAAAAGCTATGTATTCAGCAGAGCTGGAGAGACACCAAAAACAGAGTGCAGAATGGAAGAAGAAAGCAGAAAACCTAGAAGAGAAAGTTGCATCACTGCAGGTGGGCTGAATAATGAAATTGAACTATGTGAAGCTAAATTGTAATTCTTCACTGAGCAAGCAAAGTAGCATTCTGCTGACCCTCTATTTTCTGAGGGTGTTTACAATCTAGCTATTTGAAAGAACAAATGATTGCAGTCTCTTCAGCTGTTATGTCTGATATGTGTGATATTAGGGCAGTTGTGATAGTGATCTCCCTGCTTCTCATTTAGTCCCTTTCCCTCTATTTAGGTGAGTTTAGAAGAGGCGAATACTGCCCTTGATGCAGCATCCAGGCTTACTGAGCAGCTTGACATCAAAGAGGAGCAGATTGAAGAGCTTAAGAAAGAAGGTAACTACTTTTTTTTTTTTTTCTGCTTAAAATGTTTCAAGCAGCTGAGGAGACAATGTAGTATTCCTAGAAACTCACCAAAATTCATGTCCTGTGAGAGACTAACTCTGTTAGTCCACATTCTGAGGACTTCCTTGTTTATGAAGCAAATATGAAGATGTTTACCTTCTGTTAGGACTCTTTCTCTAAAAAAGCCCTGTAGAAGTTTTTTGGATTTGGGGGGGTTTTCCCAGTAAATACCAAGACACTTGATTTAGCTCTATAAGTTTCTTAAAAGTTGGTGAAATACCAAATGTTGTCAGATTTTCCAAAGTAGCTACCATATTTGACATAGATACAGGAGTACAGTGAGGTAGAGATAAAGGTGTGCAGTTAGTAAGAAGTATAGACGCAGCAGCTCTTGCACAGGTGTGACTGCCATCTCTGCTGGATGCAGTGGTAACTCATGCTTTGAACAGATGCAACTAATTGTTGCTATTCTATTTTAAATGATAATCAGTCTTACTCTTGTAATAAGTGATGTTGAAGCATTCTTGCTTATGACAGATAGGTGGTGTGAGATCTCATTTGAAAGTCTTCAAAATTCCAGTAAGAACTCTACAAAAAAGTTATTGCTTTTTTGCTACATATTTGAACGTGTACTTACTTAAATTTAGTTCTCTCCAAGTGCAGTTTGGCATCCAGCTGGGCATCATAGAAGTTCTCCCTGAGTTCACATACGACTTTTACAAGCTAAATTGAATTTCAAATTGCTGCATAATGTACAGCTACTGATCTGTTTTTGAACTGACTGATCTGTATGTCTGTCTCACTGCAGACGTTCACAGCAAAAGTTCACAAACACCCTGGATTGAAATTAACTTTGGCATTGGCAAATACTGCACTCCTAAATGGGAAGTTCTTCATTGTTGTTTAATTTTGATGTTAAACCCAGGTGTAAGAAAGCAGGAGGGGTTTAAACTCAGAGAGAAAACTGAGTATCAAGCAGTGTTGTATTGGCAACCAATTTACTTGATAAAAAAATTGAAATGGAATTGTTGCATAAAAGAAACAGCACTTTAATGTTGTTGTAAAGTAAATTGTGATTTTTATAGGAAAAAATATCACTTTGTATTCTCTATTTATACAAGGAAGCATAAAATGTCTTCTTGCAAATTGGCCAAATACATTCCCAGACACAGTTTTGTTAGCCAAATCTTTTGAAGGATTTCTTTATAGATTTTTTTGGCAAGAGAAGTGATTTTAATGGAAAAGTAGAAGATGTACCAGATGCAGTTTTCTGCCATAAATGGTTAACAAATTATTGGAGGCTGTAAATGTCTGGTTTACAGCAGTCCATGCTGAATTTTGGCTCAGGACCTTTTTGTTACTTAGTCTTTTCATACACCCGAAGTACTTGTTTAAGTCCTTTTCAGTTATTTTAGAGGGAAATGTTCCATTTAAAAAATGTGTTTAATGATAAAGTTGCATCGTCACTGTGGATAGATTATAGCTGTGTAGTGGTCCTGAAAAGTTGATCCTCTTCAATATAAAATCTGTTTTTTATTTAAATTATTAATGCTTTTCATTTAAATTATTAATACTTCCATTTTAAAATCCATCATAAAGGAATAAATGAAGTGAATAAAAATTGAAAAAGCAACTCACAATTGTCTTGCTTTGTAGAGAAATAACAGCAGTATAGAATTTAACTTGAAATTTGTTTTCAAGTGTGGCTTGTTTATCTTTTTGTGGCATTGGTAGTGTAACTCTCTTTATTCCCTTCTGTTCTGTGGACATCCAAATAACAACTCACCTATGTATGCCCTGTATCATTCTATAATTATATTGCCTATGTTTTCCTTCAAGTATTGGTGTCGTATTTAACCATATTTACAAAGTAGCATAATTTTAAGTAAATTTAACTTTGAAACCATGGATTAATTCTCCTGTGCCTCACCCTGGTGTGTTGAGAGAGGAGTGCTGAAGAGCAGTCACACTTTTGGAATGGATTTTGATGCATATGGATGTAAAATACATGTTTTGCTTTAGTTTTTAACTTGCTTTGAATGAGGAGCTTACCCTGTGTGTTCCTTGAATAAGAACCTTCCCAGCATGATATTAGTTTGTTCTGTTCTGTACTCCTTAAAATTCATAATGTGAAGTAAAATGTTTGTATAAAGATGTGGAGTATTTGAATAAGGCGTATTAGGTCGTATCCATTTCACAGACTGGCTCTTTGATGTGTATATATAAAAAATTTCTTTGTGAGTTCTCATGGAGTTACTGGTGTTAATTGAGAACCCTGTTTTGTCAACATAGTTGTGGCTTGCACTTATTAAAGATTGACAGTTGTGGAAATGAGTGGAACCTTTTCCATACACCCCAGATTATTTGAAGGTTGTAAAAATTCATAAAAGTAATTTTTCTTACAGAGAGGTTGAGGGTTTTTAGAAATCAACTACAAGATAGATAAAACAAAAGTGTATCTTTCATAGCTTTTTAATGATGCATTTTTAATTAATATGAGCCCAAAAATGTTAAAAACTAAGTTGATCAGCAGTTTTTCCAAAAGATTTGGAGGTAAACATTCAACCTCATATTAGGAGAGGAAAAAGAGTTCATCCTGCCTGCTATCTGTAGGGTAGAGTTGGTCTTCACATGGTAGTCCATGTTACGGTATATTTGTCAGGGGCTTTTGTGTGAATTGTACTTTTATTAGGCTTCAGAGGTAATACTTGCAGAACCCCAGTTTGGTGAGAAATTATGCTTTTGCAGTCTTTATGCTCTTAGGCCACCTCACATTAATTGGCTTTTAGTTCTGGCCTATTTATTCAGCCTGCAGGCCATGATGCCTGACTAAAGTGTTTGCCGTTTTTCTCTCAGTCTTGTTTTTGGTTCACGGTAGCTGTGGCATTTCACCTCTTCCATTCATGCTTTTGTTCCCAAAAGTATGGGTAATCTTGCCTATGTTTGCCTCTCTTGCCAGTACTGAGTTATGGAGCACAACACTGTTTCTATGATGTATTAATGTGTCCCAGCATGCTGTTTCCAGAGCTCGCATCAGTCACAGGAGTGGGAAATGTCCAAGCACAACAGACCTTCCTGATGTTGCTCAGCTAGCCAGTAATTCATCTAGGAAACTTGAGAACTCTTTGGTGCTTCAAAGGCTGTAGCAACCTGGTAGTAGGGTAGACAGAATACCTGGGCTTGGGTAATATTGGAGGTTAAGGGCAGAGTTCAAAAAGACCTGATGCCAGCATTGAGTTTGGTCGTTATGAAAAAGATTATCGCCACAGGACTACAGACCTTGCTGAAGAGTTTTTTTTCCAGTCCTGTGTTATTTAGATAGAAATGAGCAGTTCATCAGACCTGGTTTACTTACGGATTTGAGCAATGGATTTACTTAATGTGTGTTCCTGTACTTCAGCTTTGAGTATCATTGCTGCAATTTCAGCTTGTGGTTTTGAATAGCAATGACTTCCTAAGTTGACACCTTTTTATGAAAAAACCACATTGATTTTAAAAGCACCATAGCAATATTTATGAAGGTCTGTATTACTGATAAATTTTGCAACAGTATTTCAAAAAATTGATTTTTTTTTTCTTTTGCTGTGTTGTTACATTTATAGGTGAGATCAGAAGAGAAATGTTAGAAGATGTACAAAATAAATTAATGAACCTTATGAACAGCACAGAAGGAAAAGTTGACAAGTAAGTCTTTAAATGAAAGATTTGGTCTAAGTTTTTGGGTTTATTCCTCTCAATATACAGATGTGGCACTCACAGTTGCAAGAGTAGTACAGATGTACTTCTGTATGTTGTCTTGTAATTACACTTTAATTATTTTGACATTTTTCAATGACTTGGTGGTTATAAATAGTCATTTTGATTAGTAAAGCCAAGAGATATGTGACTTTGGCTCACTGATGTGTTTCTAAAGTAGAAGTGCACTTTTGTAGCGTGAGCTCTGCAAATGGAGATAACATTTCTTAATAAAAGTATTTTGTAAAGTTCAAAGTGTGAACAGCAAGCCTTTTCATGTGTCTGCATCACATGGATATCATGTAAATCTCTTCCTTGGTCCTTTTTTTTCTTCTCTACCAAACAGAACTGAAACAGGGATAGGTAGATGGGCTCCGCTGTCCCCTTCATTACATCTTGGTTTGGGACTACACAGAGCTTTCTTTTTAAATGTTCTCCTGAATCAAGATCATAGAACAAACATTTTCCCTGCCTGTAGTATGTACATCCAAATTTGCTCATGTTACCATTTAGTTTCACCTTACTGCATACAATATTGGTAGTACTGGCCAACTCCACACTGTGGAAGAAGTGTAATAACTTATAGAAAGAGGAAATTGGTGAGGTACCTTTTAGTTATTTGTATTTGATGTGTTTATTTCTATTACTGTAAATTAGGCAAGAGTATGAGGAATAAATGCATCAATATTATGGTATCAGCTGTTACACATTAGCAGCTTGTATAAGTACCTTCTTTTGTTTTGCAGACTGTTGATGAGAAATCTCTTTATTGGACATTTTCATACTCCAAAAAATAAACGTCTTGAAGTGTTAAGGTTAATGGGAAGTATCTTGGGACTGAAAAAGGAGGAACTTGATCAGGTAATGCTTTGCAGAAAACTAGGTGATTTTTCCTTTTCTTTTTTCTTTTATCTCTCTTTTTTCTTTTTTTTTTCTTTTTTTTAAATTTTTTCCCTTTTTTTGTCCTTTTTTCCTTTTTTTTTCTTTTCAGTATCCTTACCTGAAAATAGAATGACTTGTTGCTGAACTAAATGTGACTGTCCCTGCACTTTCTGTGGGGAAAGTCTGTTTTTTCTTCTTTTATCTCACCTTTTTTCTATGTGGGACTTTTTTATGTTTTTTATACGATGATAATCCTTCGACAACTTTGTTTTAATAGAGGAGATTTGATTTTGCTGAGGAATGCTAATGCAGAAAGGAAAGGATTTAACTTGGTGCTGTTGTGTAGGGTAGCTGTAATGTTACCAGTTACAGAAAAGTAAGCCTGTTATAGATGTACCAGTAGTTATTGTGAAAAATGTAAGGCTTATGTTTTAAAATAAAGAGCCAGGTTTTTAGACTGCCAGTCTTTGGGAGGTGGAGAATATGATTTTGACAATAATAAAAATTTTTGTTTATCTCTCTAGAGTGCCACATTGTTATGTGGCATTGCAGCTTGTATTTATTTACATTCTTTTATGTGCTGCTTTATTTTTATTGTTTCCTAACCTTGTTTTCTTTAAATACTTCTGTAGTTATTATCTGAAGAGCAAAGAGGAGTTACCAGATGGGTGACTGGCTGGCTTGGCGGAGGAGCTGGGTCAAAAAGTGTTCCTAGTACACCTCTGAGACCAACTCATCAGAACATTTTTAATAGTGTAAGAACTAATCATTCATTCTCTTTGAGTGGAAAAATGGGGAAGTTGCATATTAATGCTCATGTTTGGTTTGTCAGCATATTGAGCTTCATTTACTGATGCTGCTGTATCTTGTGTTGTTTTGTGCAACTGCTTTGGCAAAAGGTTTTTTCCTGAGCTAAGGAAATATTTAGATGTTGAAAATTATACAGTAATAAGTCTTGGGCTAATATAGAAGACAATTACTGTTCCACTGGTTCCTGGCATCACTATTCTTTCAGTATGGACTTCATCTTACAAACTATGAATGCTGGAAGTTGAATATATGTGAGAGTATGGAATTCCACAATACTCAGAAGTATAGAAGACCATGACATTGTATTTTGATGACTGTGTTCCCATATGTCCTTTAAATATAAATGGAAAAGCTTTTTCAGCTGCTGCAGCTATTGCCTTTAATGTACAGCATATAAAACTGGTATTTTATGTTTTCAAGTACTGTAAAGCAACAAATCTCATAGCATGATTTGGGAGTAGTTTATCTGTGGAACTTTCCATTTTGCAGGCCAGTAAATAATGTACTCAAGGACCTAGTGCTGAGGGATTGGGGTTTTTGGATTGACTTTGGTTTTTTGCTCAGTTGAGCCAGAAATGTTGAGAATGGATTCCTGTAAATCGTCTTGAAGTGTAGGGATTGGTTTTTTCCCCCTAAAAGAGTGCAGGCACATAGGCCACTAAAGAATTGTGGTCTGATTATAGAAGTAAAAGAGAAAAATTAATGCTTTTGTGTGAATAGTACAGGCTTTACTAAGCCAAATTTTATATTGTCATGCTACCAACACCTTAATCATTCCGTGCTTCCTTTATTTGAGATTCTTTATGAAATAAAGCATACATGGGCTTTAAGAGAAAAGGCTGGGTTTTATGTGTTTCTGGAGGAGAGATTGGTTGAGCAAAGACTAAGGAAATACTGTGATGTAAGTAATAGCATAGAATCCTTGAAATAACTGCTTAAGTCAATAATGGAACCATGGTAGGAGTATGTGTGTTACTTTTAGAGTTTATCAGTTTTATATAAATGCCTCTTAGTGAGACAACAACTAAGAGTGTATTCTGAGTACTCAGTATAAAATTGATTGCAGGCTGTTGACAGCTTTTTGTTTTATGTATATATGTATTTTTGACTTAGTGCTTTACACCAGAGCATCAGTGAAATATAATAACTAGTAGCTTCTTACAGTCTTTTTCAGAGCTGTTTGTGAAATTCCTTGAAACTGAATCTTGCCCAAGCCTTCCCCCCCCGAAGCTCTCTGTTCATCACATGAAACCTTTAGGAGCAGCAGGAACTGGTAAAATTAGCAGTACTCCTCCCAACAGCCAAATGCAAGGTAACATTCAAATCTTTACAAGGAACATAAATAACTAAGGGTAGAATTTTCAAGAGGATTTTAATGATTCTATGCTATGTAAATTATGAATTTGATTTCTTCTGCCCAGCCATGTCATACTTTGTCGTCTTTTTTTTTTTTCAATCCTTCTCCTCTCTTCTTTCCGCTGCATCTGTACCTCACTTTCTAAAGCCTCGATACAGAAAATTAGAGGGACCAAATCCCCTTTGATATGGGAAAGATTTAACAGCACCTGTTAGAGCCGAACAGTTGCTGTGTAGACAGCTTTGTATGGTGTAGCAGTGAACCCAGTCCTGATTTTCAGCATCTCTGTTGATCAGCTTATTTTGAAGTGAGTGAAGAATGCAAGTAATACAACTTTGCAGTGTCTCTCTGGTGTGTAGAACCTGGTTGCTCAGAGAGGATCAAAATAAAATCAGTTAAGTGTATGGCCAGGTATGAAATTTCTGTAAGCTGTGCAGGAGTGTTGACTTTGATTCAGAGAACAGTTCAGCTTTTATTATGCACGTTAAATTAATGTACTTTTGTTTTAAGTAATTTAAGATTCAAATTTTCAATTTAACTGGTCCAATTTGTTCCTATTTTTTTTTTACATGTGTTGAAGACTTCACCTTAATATAGGCCTGTTGGTTTGCAGAAGCTTGTTTGGTTTGAAACTTAGCTGTAAACTCAAAAGAAAATAAAACCAAAAAACCCCTAACGCCAAACCCCTCATATTATATGTATGTACAGAGTGTATGTATGTACCAAGGTAGAGATGCTAAAAAACCCTCTTTCAATTCACCTAAAGCAGTTGGGTGTTACAAAGTGCTGTTTATTTATGGGGATTTTCTTGGGGCTGATCCTGGGGAAGTGATGCCATGTGTTGGGAAACCTTCCTGTGCTCTGCATTGTATTGCATGTGCCAGGGCAGGGCCCTCACACTTCTGCACAGTGCTGGAGTGAACGTGACAGATACTTCATGTCTGGCATTGCAAAGGTGAAGTGAACTGCAAAGGGTGTTCATGTTGCCTGTCAGATGTGCACATTTTTTTGGGTAGCTTGAGCTGTTACAGAATTTTGTTGGTGGACTTGGCATTGCTGGGTTAACAGTTGGATTGGATTTTAAGAGTCTTTTCCAACCTAAACCATTCTATGGTTCTCTGAGAGTAGTCAGAGACAATAAAAGTCTTTGAGGGTCTCTACAGTCTATGGCAAGGAGATTTTCAAGGATTTACGTGTTGCAGAAGTAGTAGGCAGTTTTAGAATGTCTCTCTGAACAAATGCTGAAAATTTGGATAGATTTAGGAATGCTTTTTAACGAAGTTAAATTTTTTGGTTTGGGTTTTTTTTATGTTCCAGATTCTCCAGTCGCAGGAATGGGTAGGAGACCAGATGCAAATCCATTTTTAGCACCTCGATCTGCAGCAGTGCCTCTCATAACACCAGCTAGTAGTTCTGGACATCTACTTATGAAACCTATTTCTGATGCATTGCCTACTTTTACACCACTGCCAGTGTCCCCTGATGCCAGTGCTGGTGCTGTATTAAAAGACCTCCTAAAACAATAGATGATCTTGTATCAGTATGATGATGGTAGCACTTTAAGGAAAATGAGAACACTATGTTGTATATAGTTTATCACAATGAGGCCTTCTGTAAAAAGTTATGTATTTGATTGCAATTGTACCTTGCTTTCCTTGTACTTACAAACTTATCAGTGCTTGAGAAATTCTAATGGTGAAATGAATAATTGCCTTCTGTATAGCAGGCATTCATTTTGGGTGTGAGTTAAATATTTAACTGAGAAAAAAATCTATCTTGTTGCTAGATTGTCACAAGACAAATGAAAGGATTTTTAAACCTTAGGTATACTGGGTTGTTTCAGGTATGCATAGGCAGCATTAACTCTTTGGTGTTGAGATGTGTTTTTCCATTAAAATGACCTGCCATTTACCTTCAAGAACCAGAACTAAAAAAAAAATTACATAAAACACCCAATTAATGGTGTTTATTTAATGTACTTTTGGACATGTATCTCTTATTTACAAGTTCAATTGTATTTGGGGGCAATTTGAAGCACATTGATCTCTTTGCCACAGTGATTTGATATACCCCCTAGACTAACAGCTGTTTTCAGCAGTCAAACCCATCAGCACCAAGGAGTTAACTATGGAAGTGAGGCTTCACATCCATGTGAAGAGTGGGTAATTTAGCAAATGATACATTTGCATATATAAAGACACTGTGCTCTAGAGGTCCAAGGTGTATATTTGAGAGACTTTTTATCTTGCAAGATTTTGTAGATCCAAATATAGACTTAAAGCTTGAACACATGTATAGAATTAAAAGGGAGGAAGGTGCTTGCTTATCTTAAATGTGTAAATAGGTCTTTGTATAACCAAGGCCAAAGTCAATTATTCTGTAAATTTAGCTGTGATAACTTGTACACTTTGTTTAACAGGTAAAGAATGAAGTTGCATACTAAAGAGTAAGAGTCATCCTCATAGTGAATCTGAGATAAACATCTTCAGTTTAAAATGTGTAATTTCTAAGTCTTTTTATATGCCTCTCCGTGTTAAGTCAGTGTTAAGATAACTGTTGTGGAAGTTCTATATTAGAACTGTCAACCTTCTTCATTTTCATTAAGGTCCTAGTTGAAATTGTAAGAGATATTTAAATAAAATTAATTACTGAACTTGTACAGAATCAACCAAAATAATGCAAGAAATCTTTGCATTTATTTATATAGAGGTCAAGTAGTGAATTTCTTTTGTTGCCTTGAAACCTAGCAAAGGTTTTTTTAATTGCTGTACTTACCTTAAGAGTTGTTTGAAACCCTTTTCTCCAGTATAGTAGTGTTTCATGGAAGACTTGGCAAATTCATAACTGGATTGACCTACCATATTGGATTTTGATTTTAAATTTTTTACCCCTTTATGGACAGTTTGGCAGTTTGATTTCTGAAAAAATAGCAGCCACATATTTACCAAAGTAAATTCTGTGTTATGTAATAAATGTAATGAGAATCTGAAATTACCTCAGCTGAGAATATAGGTATTTCAAATGTACATCTTCATTTAAAACTGGAATGGAACAGCTACTGTTTTTTTCTCTATAGCTATTATAAAGAAAAGTGAAATCAGATGGCTTCTGTGCAATCTCTCTTGGTCTTGTAGTCATGTCTGTTCAATAATATATAGTTGCTTTGCAATCAAATTGCCTTTTGGTGAGCCAAAGCAGAAGGAAATGTTTAGTTTTAAAAAATTGTGACTTGCGTATTGTAAATTACAAGTAGAGTCATGCTGCTCACTATTCTCTGAAGATACTAATTGAGCAGTTCTTAACTTTTTTTATGCATTTTTCTCTTCTTTAACTGCAGAGAATTTAATATGTACACATTTCTCTTCCAGGAAGCTTTCTAAATGCCAATAAAGAAAACATAGTAAGACCATTTATTTCTGCATGCTGTAAATCAGTTCCATTTATACACTAAGTTATGAGTTTCAAGAGGAACACCTAATACCAAGCAGAGGTACTGAAGAACTTCAGAGTTCCTCATTAAGCTCCTTGATGGAGAAGAAAATTTTCTACAGCAGAGATACAAAAGACTTAAATCCTTATGTCCTAGGAGGTGAGCTCTGTTAAACTATGGAGAAAATCCTCATGGCTTAGGGGTTTCTGTTCTAAGGCTCATTCCACAGGTTCATTGGGGAGGTTTGATGCTTTGTTAGAAACACAGAGCTGGACTCTGTGTTTCAGGCAGTACTTTTGTGCCGAAAAGTGTAGAATAACTTCATTGCTTTGTTTCTTTCTTCCGTCTTTGAATGTTTCACAGACCATTGCAAACATTCAAGCTTTGTTTTCATTGAACAATTAGTAGATATATTTTTCCTCTAATTTTTCTTCTGTGTTTACTTTGTTCTTGATAACTGTTCCATATATAGTTGCCTTACCAGTTTCCCATGTGTACATACATGACTCATGTAGTCTGTCCCGTTAATTGTGTGGGTCTTACACACAGCAGTGTGAGGAAAAAAAAATCTCTGGAACTTATGAACAAGGTGGAGCAACTGAAATTTTTCATCCTTTCATTTAACGTAATGGTTTTCTTTGGCTTTTGCAAGGAAAAAAAGGTGTCTGGTTCTCCTAGTTTTGGTCTAACAAACCGTCAGTTATCTTTAGTGGAAAAGTAACAGAATTCTAGTAACAGATTCATTTTGCAATCTTGATGTGAGGAGGGGGAAATGAAGGTTAGGGTTTTCCATTCTTCTCTTTAGACTGATTTTTTTGCTGTTCTTTGCTTATCCTGCATTCCATGCAAAGAGAAGGAGGTAACTGGTTGATCTTTCTAATTGCCATTGTAAAGGAATGCACGGTGTGGAGTTTGGAAGTTTATGGGGGGTTTCTGGGGGCAGAATGTTGGGGGTTTTTTGTTTTGGTTTTTTAACTTAATCTTTCCTGCATTACACCAGCTAGTCACAGCAATATAATCTCACACGTTATAGTGACCAGTGTAGAAATAACTGGTTTTTTTACCAAGTGCCAGTCCCCTGCATTTTATTATTGTTTCTTTTTGTCATTATTAACCATTTTCCATAAATAGTTATCAATAAGGCAGGCGATCTGGACTACATATAGGAGTGACTGATGGCTAAAGCAGAAGAGACAGAATGGAAGATGCTTGCCTTGTATTTCATATTGTCACATACTTCATGAAAGCTTTGCAATTAATTCATGTCTTCTTATTGCTTGTGTTGATAGACTGCTGAATTTTTGGCATTTTCATAGGATCATGAAATGGCCTGGTTTGGAAGGGACTTTCAAGATCATCCAGTTCCAACTCCCCTGTCATAGGCAGGGGCACTTTTCACTAGACCAGGTTGTTCAAAGCCCCATCCAACCTGGCCTTGAATGGTTCAGGGGCATCCACAGCTTCTCTGATGTCTCACCACCCTCTCACTCACAGTCAAGAATTTCTTATTTAACACCTAATCAAACCCTATCTTCTTTCAATCTATAGTCTGTAGGGAAAGTGAAAAAATAGTATTTGAGTTACGGTCAGTTGTTATTAGAAGGCTTTGCTGGTTCCTGATATAAGAGTTTAGAAGCCCTGTGATATGTGGTATTGCAACAAGCACTGACAGATTTCAGACCAATGGTATCAGGGAAACAAAACCTGTTTTTTGTGTGTGTTAACAAAATAAGTGAGCTGACCCTTGTACCTACTCTCTGGAATGTTCTATCTCCCTTAGTGTAAAGGACATCTAACTCTTCAGAGAGCTGCCTGCATATGGTTTGAGTATCAGCCAGTATCACAAAGGTAAAGGGAATCTTGGCAGTACTGCATGGTTAACCCCAAAGTTTTCATTTTTGACATCAGCTGCTGTCTGCATTTCCCCCCAGTGAAATTCCAGATGGCCATGCAAGGTGGATTGAATTGCATCATGATCAGATATGGGAGTACAGACCAAGGAGGTTTTACGGATTTGAGGCAGCTAGGAACTATTTATTTTGTGTCACTTATGAAATAGTAGTGATTAGCCACTATAGTACAGCCACTTGTATCTAACGTACACTATAGTACAGCACTTTGTATCTAATGCACCACGCCATCATTGGCAGCTTTCTGCCAAAGCTCTCCCACAAGGTGAGCAAAGTCAGATGGTTGATTTTGAGTCAGTGAAAACTGACCAGGGGCATCTCCTGACTCCCTAGAATGAGAAGCACTGTTAAACACAACCCTCTGAGAACAGAAAGCCCAAGAGTTATAACACTTCAAATCTAACTTTTCGTAAATTAGGGAGTAGGGAACTAAGGCTGTTCTAAGATTTTCAAAATGATTTTGACCTTTTCAAGACTGCAGAGAAAGACAGAAGCCCACATTAAGTTTGGCAGAGGCAGATGGCTTTTTAGAACTAAATAAAGCTACCCTTATTTGTACAGCTTAGGTAGCCTGAATCCATGAGTTTCATAAACAATTAGTGTACTAATACCAACAAAAATATGTTTAGCCTAAGCAACAAAGTGGCAACTGAATGCAAATAGACAACAGTAAGAGGTAGTTGCAGTTTTGAGTAAATCAGGGCTAAGAAGTTGGATAAGAATATTAGTTCCTAAATGGGAGCAAGTGATGTAAGCTGCAAGCATTATTTCACAGATTCCATTAGGTTGGAAGAGACTTCTGAGATCATTGAGTCCAAGCTTTGACCAAACACCTTGTCAGCTAGACCATGGCGCAGTGTCTTTGCTTGACAACCCTTTCTGTGAAGAAATTCCTCCTGATGTCCAACCTGAACCTTCCTTGAGGCAGCATGAGGCTGCTGTCCTCTCATCTGGTTGCCTGGAAGAAGAGACTGACTCCCACCTGGCATTCACCTGGCTGCAACCTCCTTTCAGGCAGTTGTAGAGAGTGATAAGGATTTCTCAGGAGAATGGAGATAATGAGAGTGATTCCAGACAGTGTTTGGGTGCAGGTGTCCGAGAAGCTGCACAGATAAAGGGAAATAAGAGATTCAGGTTTCAGCTAGTCATGGAGAAAGCCAACCACAGATCGTAAAATTAACCTTTATGTTAAACTGTTTCCTTATCTCCTGCAGTACTTTTCTTTATTGTTAAAAGGTATTAAAGTATTTGAGTGATGCTTTTGTTTGTAATAAAAGGGTATTTTCAGAACTACAAGCAAATACTGAGTTGATACTGCTTCACCTATGTGTTTTGGTTTACATGCCATACCATGGATGCAACACTAAATTGTAGCAGGAGTAAAACTATAGTAAAGAAAGTGCTTTGAATGGTAGACTGGAGCATTGAAAAATAGTAATTAAAATGGAAACTTTTTCTGGAAATAGATTTGGAAAATATTTAGACTGCACTTCGCTCTGTGCTTAAATGGTGAGTGCTAATATTAATGAAGGCAAACAGAACACCGCCTTAGTTTTGACAATAGCAGTAACAGATGTAAGAGTGTTCAGCTAACTTAGAGAAGGCTTATTATGAAACTACAAAAATTTGAGGAGTACAGGATTTTAAAGAAAATGAATGAGTCATAACTAGGATTGCCAGATCTGTCTGGCCCCAAGTGCAGACTGAATAGCACATTGTCTGCAGAGTGCTCTGGTTGAAGGACCTGCAGAGTGCCACTGCAAGAAGAGGGGTTGCAGGTGGTCCCTCTGTCCTTATTGGACTCTGACCAGAACAGCAACTTCCCAGAATCTGCCAAGTAGGCAGGGCTGGAGATTGAGGGAGCCTGCTGCACTCTGTCTCTGATGTTCTTCTCCTGAACTGGATCAGTGGTTTCAACTGCCTTAAATAGCCTGATGCTTTGCTGGCAACCTGAAGCCTTCACTGCTCTGGCCAAATGGGACTAGGCAATCTAGTTCATCAAGGGAAAGATTTTCACTAGAAACTCAAATGGAGTCGGCTAGAGCCAGTTTCAATTGCACAGAGCTAGAATAAATGCAAAAATATATACCATGGAGCAGAGCTACTTTTCTAAGATATGTAGTTCTTAAGGATAGTGTCCAAGAAAATCTATGCCAAAGAGATCACAGAATCATTAAGGTTGGAAAAGACCCTTAAGACTATTGAATCCAACCTTTGATGGACCATCAGCACATCAACTAGAGCATGGCACTAAGTGACACATCCAGTCATTTCTTGAACACCTTCAGGGATGGTGACTCCAACATCTCTCTGGGCAGTCCATTCAAATGCTTAACAACCCTTTCCATGATGAAATTCTTCCTAAATTTCACTGTCTTCTGAGCTGTGCTGCTGATTTCCACATATTTTGATTTTGCTGTTCTGTATTTTATTAACCATTGTATATAAACCTATGAAATAGAGAATTATATTTGGTACTTTCTCTTCTTCTAACACCAAGGCAATTTTGTGAGAGATTGCACTTCAGATAAACAATTCAGCTGTTGGAAATGGTCATATGTAGTTCAGTTAATAACACTTAATTTCTAAATGTCAAGTTTTGATGAGTGGGTGGTTGGGTTTTTTTCATGGTTTTTTCTACAATCTCTCCTGCTGGCATTTAAATTTAGACATATCCTCCCAAGCTGGATTTGTTTGTTTTTCTTATTTTTCTTTTTTTCTTTTTTGTTTTATTCCACTGTGGTACTCTCTTGAAGTTTCTCTAGTAAATAGAGATGAAGATGAAACACTTCACTTTCTACAGTGATTTTATCTTTTCTAAGCACATACCTTGTTCATCTGTTGGCTTTGCAGACTGTTTGGCAGTTTTCCTGCTCTTGGTGTGTCTGAAAAAGAATTTATTATTAGCTTTTATGCTACTTATGATTTGTTTCTCAAACCTTCTTGGCCTGACTTTCTGTTTTTCACATTTAACCTGTCAGAGTTTTTGTTCTTTTCTATTTTCTTTGTCTGGCACAACTTCAACTTCTTGAATTTTGTTATGGAACTGTGGACAAAACAGGGACTGATTGATTTATCAGGCTCTGGCTATGGACTCTGTTCACAGTACAAGTGTCTCTGTTGGAAGATAGGTCCAGTTTCACTGGCTTTTCACTTGCCTGTTTTGAGGTTCTGGTACCCCACAATTCCTGAATGGATGGGAGCCCTGGGCATGGCCAGGCTGCTTCTGAAGGGGGAGCTCCTGGTACCGCTCAGTTCCTTCTGCTGTGGCAACCAGTGCAACTCAAGGCAAAGGCCAGCAGATTTAAAAAAAGCAAAACACTCTGTGTTAGAAAATGCATCCTGTTGCAAAGACTTTGTAAGCTCTGCAGCACATACAGCACAACTAGGAAATGGGAGTACATCCCTGCTCAGTGGAATTTCTACATTCAGCATGCTAAATTGCTGCCTTACAGCAGCACTTGTTGCTGCAGAGCAGTGAATAATGAGTGTGAAAACAGACAACACACATCATGTTTACCACCCTGTTTCATAGCCAATTCTTATGAACAGCATGGTTGGGTCACAAAAATAAACAGGTAATTTGTGAAATGGTGTAATCCCTGCTGTGGGAATAAATAAATTAAGTGCAGTATTTCTTAAATTGAAGAAAAATGTATAAATGTCTTCTGGGGTTAGGAAAGAAGTTGAGAAAGTGCAAAACAGTCAAAATTATTTCTCTTCTTATAGGGAAACTTTCTGCCACTCCTATATTTGACTAACATAAAACCCCAAAAATCTTAAGATAAGGAAAAGGCCCAAAAATGTGCTAAGCATGTTACTGGAAAAAGAAGCCAGAGGTCTTTGCTTATACTGTATTCATTCACCTATGAGAGTGAAGCATATTTAAAAAGGGAATATTTTCCACCACTTGGAAGAAGAGAAGCTCTGGAAGAGAGGATTGATGTCAAATATTTTCTACTCTGGATTCATCACCAGGGTTCTGGCAGGTGCCCTTACAAAAATACTGCACATACTTGTGAACATTCAAACACCCCTGTTGAGAGATGGCATTTCCACAGACTTGTTTGGGTTTATTCAGAACCTGAAGTTTTTTAATGGAAAACACAGAATACGCTCAGTGCTACAGTGGCTGATCTTTTGCTCTGGATAGAAACAAAGCGAATTGCCAAAGCAGAGTAAAAAGGAGAAAGGATGCCCAACTACATGTGGAAAAAAAAAAAAAAAAACCCAAAAAAAAAAAAAAAAACAAAAAAAAAAACCCAAAAAAAAAAAAAAAAAACAAAAAAAACCAACAGAAAAATAACACACCCAACCCCAAATACCAAAACCCACCTAAAATATAAGTTCCAAATGGTGAAATTAAAGTACTTGGGAGCTGAGGAAGCAGAGGTGAAGCTGATGTTTTGCTGGCACCAATGCCCAGCAGCCAGGGAAAGCTGCCAGGTTAACCAGTAAAGGTGAACTGCTGGCTCCAGTCAGCTGCTCTAAGATGCCACCCAATCCTGCTGTGCCAGATGTGCCCAGTGTGGTGCTTGTGTTAGTAAAGGGCTTGGGAAACTGCAAAAGACACAGCAGTCTTGAGGCATTTTAGCATAAAATAAATCAGTCCTGAATATTTCTAAGGAAGGTTTTAGTACATACTTTTAACTGTCTGGTCATAATTTGAGCCCAATGGTTTATGTATCCCAGGCACTTGTGAAGACTGAATGTTGGCTTGCCCCAACAGTGAAACAGACTTTAGTCTTGGTCCAGAAGTTTTAAGAGTTTTAGATCTTTATTTATGGAAGCTCATTATTAGCTGAAACGGGCCATAAAGAATTTATGCTTGCTTTTAAAAGGGGTTGGTAAACATTTTGTCACAAGATTAAAGAGCATTGTTTTCAACCACATTGTCTAGACCATTTGACAAAAATGCAGAGAAGGCTAGAGCCCAGTTTATGTACATGTCAATCTTATAAAATAAACAAAAACAAACTAAAATATCTGTCTAGTTTCAGGCAAAATATGAACTGCAGTTACCAGAGCTATGCTGAGATTCAACAGAAAAAGAAGTAAAATATGAGCAGTGGGCTGGGGCACCTTGTTCTTGGATACTCAGAGCAACCAAGGGGGAGATGGGAGTTCTCAAGTACATCTTTTGTCTTTAGGTACAGGATCATATTCCATACATTTTTTTCAGGAAAATATTTTAAAACTAAAAATGTCAGTCATCTAAGGATTGAAAACTCAAGAAGAATATTGCAAGCTGTTGTAAACTACTACTACTACTAATTATTACCCTCTGCTGAAAGTTGTCACACCAAAAATGGTGTGAAAGGATCTGGGTTTTTTTCCTGAGAAAGTTACAGTAATCATTTAGTTTGCCTGCTTACCTTATTTTTATTAGGTTAAAAAAACCCTGAACAATACTGAAGAATTTTTCCAAGAATATTACCTTTTTTTGCCTCAGGCACGTGCTTAGACTGTCCTGGAAAGTACTACAGCTAAACAGGTGATCATAAACATCAGACCTGATCTCACTAAAGGAAATATTCCTGAAATGGTTCTGTCTTACAGTAGATGCAGTTCACTGGGCTGTTTTAAACTGTTTGGGTTTTGGTATGTACCTGCTACATCCTAATACTCCTTATCTAAAGGTCAAGTAACATGTTTTCAAAGCAATAAAGTGGAGTCAGGTGCTAGTCCGTGTTTAGAGTAGTTGCATTTCAGAATGGATCCTGGGCTGTCCACTGGTAATTTCTATCATAAAAGGAGTTGGCTGTTAGAAACTGGAATCAGAGTGACCACAGACCCGTAAAGAGAGTACAGCTATGGCGTGGTGTGGTTTAAACCCAGGTGAAACCAGGACAAAGATGTAGAATTAGAGTAAACCAAGGACTTGGTGTTTATTCCATGTACTTGGGTACTATGAGACCACCCCGTACAACACTGCAGTGGGGCTCAGCACGCTGCTCTTTGGAAGCAGTGATATCAGCAGTATGCTCTGCCCTAAGGAACACGTGTCAGACAGACAGGTGACAGCCTTTACAGGAGAAAGGAAGAGGTGCTGTATTGGCTCTGTTTTGCATGGATATCTCATGCAGCTGGGAACTGTACCACACTGGAGTGGCTGAGCCCAAAGAGATGGCAGCACAACAGGAACTGTTACATTTCTCCTTAAAAATTGTGCTGTGAGCTGCATATCAACACACCACAACATCTCAGGGACCCTGCATTTCCAGTACATTTTAATTAGCACTTCTGATGTCTTTACAATTACATACTATGTTAATTTTCACTGTTAATTCTAGCTTGTGTTATGTTTGGCTGGGAAAGGAAAATGCATGTAGGACTGTGCTTTTGAGCTTCTGGCCTGAGCCATCTGGAACAGGTTATTGCATCATTCATGTTATGAGATGGCAATTATAATTCCAACAGTGAATGAAGCAGACCTCAGCTGATAATCTAAGGCAGTCTTTGAAAACATATAGGGAACCTTCCTCAAAGACCAGGAGTTTCCTTTCCTGGGAGCTGGAGGAAATGAGTCCTACTCAAAGTAGGGTTTGAGACCATGTTTCCCGTGTGCTTGGTGCTATTCATGTGGCAGTAAGGTGAGATGTATGCCAAATCACTGCCTGTTGTGTAACATCAACATGTGGCAATATCAAAAGCTGGCTTACTTGGCAGTCTCCAACACTTAGATCAATCTCCACAGTCAGGCAAAAGCTCAACTTGTGAATCTCACGGAGCTTAGATGCTATCAAAACAGTTGTTTCTGCAAGTGCCACCTGGTTTTGCTCTGAGTAGTCATTTTTGCTGGTAAAAACTTGTGGTTCCATAAGATTTGGTAGGAGCAAAATGAATGTTTTTAGCATCTAAATCTTGGAGATGTAGGGCCTAAAGTTGTTGGGAAATTCCTTTAATGAATTTAGGTCTGTGTGACTGGGTAAAAGATGTCTATGACTCGGCATGTAGAATGACTTTAGGCTCACAGAACTATCACCATGGAGACTTGTATGGTTTGACTCTTCTCACAATTTGAAAATTTTCTTGAAAATGTTCAGAGTGGGATAATTTTAAAAAATGACAAGAACATCCAAGAAGGGTGTTTGACAGATGCGGTTCTGGAGAAGTGAAGAGCAAAATCAGAGTTAAAAAAGGAGATAAAATGTTGTGAAACTCAGAGGAAGAGGACTTGTTTCTGAGAGGAAGATTTTTCTGTTCAGAGGTGCTGAGTGTAATTAGCTATTCAAAAGTTCCCTGACCTATTTACAGCTTTTGTTTTAGTATTTAGAATCTGTCAAATTATGTTCTCCAGTGCTGAGGGCTCCTGTTCATTCAGTGCTGTGCTTTATCTGCAGGACCATGGCTCAATTCATATGTGCAGCTGTCTCATCCAAAGAGACTAAAGTTACAACACAATTTATGCCCCCCTTATATATTACACAGTTTTCAAAATCTTAATTGGATTTTTCAAAATCTTAATTTGAGCTATGCGCAAAGCAAACTTTGAGAACATAGTTATTTAACAGAGCCCCGTTTTATACTGGGGACAGTTCTGCACCTACTCATGAGGACAAAGGCAATATCAAGCTAATCTAAATAAAGTTTTTATAACACAGAGGGATATTTGAGACCACTGAAGTGAGAGCACCACTACATATGAAGTTTAGCCACCATTTTAAGCATAAATGCTGAAGGTGTCAGCAGAGGGTGTTGAAAGGTGAATTGAATTGTCCATTTTTATAGGGTGAACTAAAGGGGGTTTATGGACCACAAAATCCTTCCTTTATGCAATCCTTCATACCGAACAGAGTTGTCAAAAGGCTGTGGCTGCATCTCATTGTTTTGTGACTGATGGTAGTTACAGAAAGGTACTGCAGAAATTCCACTTAGCCACAACATCAAATCCTTTTATTTTGGAAAAAAAAACAGTCACCATGCTGTAAACTAGCCCAGGTTGTGGTTTGGTACACTTTTTATACTCTGGTTTTTATCCACTCCAGCTGTCAGATGGAGACAGGAAAAATCAAAACATTTGTACAGTATTTCTTCTTAAGGGAGCCCCTTAGGTGGTGAGATCTGGATTCACCTCCTGTCTCCAAGGCTGGAGCACCTCTGCCAGTTGGCTGATGGATCAGAACTCTGAGGCAATTATTTGGGAGCAGACTGGTGCTGCACTCATACAGTGATTCTGGCATGCATGCAGTGATTTTACCATGTGATTGTAGAAAAATTCAGTGGATTAGCAAGTGAAGTATCATCATGAAGCAAGCTCTTCATCCACACAGTTGGATGCACAGAGCATTTGCTTTCCTGTAAAGCTGTTTCTCATTGTTTTGGTAGATTTTCACACTTCTAACACACAGTAAGCACTGCTACTCTTAGATGTTAGCTTTCCAAGTTATTGAGTGTATTGAGAAAATCTGGTGGTATGGAGCAGTGAGAATACTCACTATTAAACATTTGCCACAATGAAAATTTTCCTGGTCTTTGCTTTCTATCCTCCCTTGCCTGTTTTCTGACCCATGACAATCCTTCACACATGCCCAGAAGCTTCTTCAGAAGTCCCTTGTGTGAGTTTTTGTTAGGTTTTTGGGAACTTTAAATAAAGTAAGTAAATTGATTCTTTTTTTTTCTGCAAATGTAAAGACACTGTTTGAATGATTCCAGGTGAGTGTTTAATATTCCATGCAGTGGAAGTGATGCAAGCAAGTCACTGAGAGACAAACTGTCAGAAATGGCCCGGAGCCCCTGGTGCTGTTATTTTTGAAAGGTAATTTGGACAATTACAGCCAGTTAATGAGGTACAAAGCTCTTGAGCTTCCCATTGGCTCTAATACAAGTTGTGGGGGCTCAGCACCCCTAAAGCAGCTCAGTCTTTTTATCTCAAGCTGTATGTTGATGCTTAGAGGCTAATTTTATTATTATCTGTTATATCAATTTTACTTCTGTTTCTCAATCTGTTACACAGACATGTATGATAATAATTTCAGGTTCCTTAGAAATAAGGGGTTTTCTTAAATGGAAATTCAAAGTAGTTGTTTAATGTCCATGTTTGTGTTTAATTTCAGGATTCATCCTTGGATCCACTATAATCTTTGCTGCGTCTGATTGCTTACCTTTCACATCCCATAAATGTTCTGCTTGACCTACTAAAGCTCTGCCTGTGGCAAAGTGGCAAAACACCTGAAAAAGTACTTTATTTCCTTCCTCTTTGGTCATAACTGGAGATCTGCAAGTTATGCTTTTCCTGAAGAAATATTTCATATCATAAACTACTCCCTTAAGCATGGGCTCAGTTTAAAAAGGGCCAGTGTTCGCAGACAAGCCATTTGTTTTCCTTTGAATGTTTAATTTGTTTATTCCTGTTTTCAAATAATCCCCAAGCAATATAGTTGCTGTAGCTGTGATCATGAATTCGAGTTATTCACCTCCCAGAGGGTCAGACCTTTCATCAGTATGCCATTGGCACAGAGCAGCAAGTGTTGCATATTCATTGTCCAGGACACCAGCTAGAGGGCCTCCAAAAAAGACTGTTTTTTTGTTCTCAGAGCAAGGAAAACAATCCCTTCCCTTCTCCAGTCCCTTGATAAGGGTTTCTGTCCAATAACGGTGCTCTCTGCTCTGAAGCACATTTAACTGTGAAGTTTGCAGCGGGAGAGGCTTTCCTTCAAGCTGTTAGTGTTTTATCCTGGCAGGCTCCTCGAGGTTGTTGTGAGGAGTCTAGCCAGTTGGTGAGCTTTGTAATCTAAACCAGCTGTCCCAGGCTGAGGCCCCCATTTGCATTGTTTAACATACTTAGAAAATGAAGTGTTCATTTTTAACATTCCTCCTCCAATTGGTTTAATGCTGAATTACAGAAGAGAACTAAGCAAAACCAGGTGCTTTCTCTGTATTCTCTCCAGTGTCTGAGGAGGTACAGACGGCTCCCGATCTTCTCCATTACTTGCCATTTCATTCTTTGGACTATAAATGACAGAGGAACTGAAGTGCTAGCAGAGGGTAATGTTTGGAAAACTTACTAGTTATTCATCAGCACAGACTCTGGTTTTTTTCCACCTTTCCCCAACGGTTTTGGACATGCAAGGATTAAGAAGGTAAGTGGTATGCATGAAACTTCTTTACTTACTGATGGGAAACCTACTTGGAAAATAGCTGGTAGCAGGAACATGTTATGCCAATCCACTTGCAAAAGCCATTTGCAAAGAGACAGGATCTCAATGGTCAGAGGTGGGGAAAGATGATCTGCCTGTTATTAAAGCTGTGCTGTCTCTGACGAGTTTCTTCTTGATCTGTGCTTATACTCTGCACATCTGTGGGAGTGCTGAACTGCAGCAGCAACGATCCCACTGGCTACAGTGATTGATTGAAGTAATTAGTTACTATTGCAGAAGTTAATTGCTAGTTTAAAATATTTTGCCTGCTGGGCAAGCTACTGTGACCAGCTGCATATAGTGTTGATAGGTTGTGCTGCATGTCTGTTAATAATTCTTGAGGGGATTTCAGATCTAAAGTAATGAGCAAATTGTGATCATGGGTGCAGACAGAACATGTATGAGGCAGAAAGGTCACCCCCCCCCAGTCAAGAGGAAAGAATATGTCATCTTGTAGCAAAGGAAACTAAAGACTGTCTAAAAATGTTTGACTGTTTTATGGGGGATTTTGTTATCGTGCACTGTTCTGCAGCAATGTGCAGCATAGCCCAGTTGCTGCATACGTCAGTCTCCTATAACCTGTTGTATTCCCTCCCAGTGCTGTTTTTGCTACATGTAAAGTGAGTATGCAGTCTTTATAGAAGTGCACACTTAAAAATCTCTTAAAAAAGGTTTGAGGAATCAATAAATTTAATGCAAGCCTAAATGGATAAATTTTTAGTTTGAATGCTTTACATTAGACTCTAAGGAAAACTCTCTGCAGAATTTGCCTTTCCTTGTCACTCAAAGTTGCCAACAACAATATCTCCACAGCACTATGAACAACCATTTTAGGGTTTATGTTTACTTTTCTGAGCTTGTCCCCATCTCCTCATTAATAACAAATTTGTTGTAATGTGTCGGTCATTGTGTGTGGTTTTGTCTCATGCATTTGTAGGTCCTGCTCGGCAGCTCAGTTTGCACTCTGGAAATCAGGGACAGCTCTAAGAGAGAAAGTTGGCAGCTCACATGGGTAGCAGAACTAAGGCTACCTAAAATATCCCCTGCTTCCTGTTCTGGTTTTGTGGGAATCTATTGTATCCAATTGCCATTTAGCATTATAATCCAAGATAAGCAAGGTGTGAGTCTAATGGTACTGGGAAGTTTTATATGAATCAGTAGCAAAACATTGAAATCCAGAGAAAAAAACTTCTGGTTTCTGACTGTGCTCTCATGGTTTTCTATCTGTTAGTAAGTATTTGGAGGTGGGAGGTTACTAGACCATAATTTTTATGCCCCAGGTAAGGAGCTCCAAAAACAGGTGTAGGGCTCCTTTAGCAAGGGATCCTCTTCTTTCAGTTGCAGCAGAGAGAGACCCAATAGGGACCACTAGATGTTAAGATGGTGTACCTGGGGAAAGCTCCATTGAAGATACCAGCTTCTAGTAGCGGGTGACCTGGCACAGTGTGTCTCCTTCAAGACTGAGCAAAGGGACAGAATCTGGCCCTAAGAAAATGGATTCATCTCAGATAGAGCCTCCTGGGGATGAAATGTGGTTTAGCAGTTGGAACAACTGGCTTGGATTCAGGACCTCCTGCGTGACACGTCTGCAGCCCTGCCAACACTTCACACTGTGAACTTAGGCAGGGCCTTGCTCTGGTTTACCCATCTGTAAAATGTGCAGAGTGTGCAAGAGAAGCTTTCATTTTTGCAAAAGAAAGGTGTCAGAGTGGGGCAAAACCACTTTATTGAATATTGCACACTTGTTCATTTAATAGCTGCTGCATGGGGTGTCATAAAAATTAGATTAGTCCATAGACATGTACAGTCTGGTTTCAATCCCAGTTGCATAAAACCATAGTACCACCAGAGTCAGTGGCTCTGAGTCCTGAATCTGGCCTATATTTATATTACTTCTTTTCCAGAGGCCAAATTCAGGTTAGCAAAACTATGGAATACACTGAAGTGTCACTAGAAATCAATTTGTCCATGTGTATTTAATTCTGTGTAATAAGCCTGGATATCAATCAGCAGGTTTTCAGCCTATTTTCTATGCACATTACAGGATACTGACTGCTTTCACACTGGCTGTCTGCCTTTCAAGCCCTGGAAAAGCACAGGTGAGAGGTGCATGTAGAGGTGTATGTACTGGTTTGTGCTGAAGTGCTATATGGCATGAAACTTAACTGGCTAGCAGGTGGATAGGAAGCTCTGTGGTCTGGGGTTTACATGAAAAGGAAGTTGTGTGGTCTAAGGGTTTAGAGGGGAGAACTTGGAGCCAGCAGGATTCTGTAGTTGGACATGGATAGAGCTTATTGACTCGCCCTTGCCAGCTCAGCACAATATTGCTGTAGAAACCTGGACCTCACTGAAAATCTGATTCTGCCTCTAAACTGAACACTTCTGGAACAAGAAATAAGAAAAACTATCCCATGAGACCAGAGACTGCTCAGTTCTATTGTGAGCAACATCTGTATTTGGAAAATTCATTCATACAAATACACATTTTCTGTGTATAGCAGGATCACGTCTTAAGATTGTTTAATTTTGGACTGTGATCCTGAGTGACTGTATCCCAGTTTTCATTTTCACTTATGCCCAAACCCATTTCTGTTCAAGAGGCTGGATGGAAGTAAAGCAGTCCAGGTCTTGAAATAGCAGAATCATTAGTTCTTTGTGTGCTTGGGCTCCAAGTAACTTTAAATCAGGAAAAACTGTTCCTAAAGGCATGTTGTTTGATTTCTAGTTGATAGTCCAGATATATTCAGTGTCCAGAGCTATGTTTCTAAATACCTTTGCCAAAAGTCTCTGAAGTGTAGTTTTTTTTCTTCTATTACATTGAAAATTTCCTGCACATGGCAGGCTTATTGATATTTTTGTGAATATTGGATCTGTATGGGAAATGCTTTTCATGCCCATGGAGAATTTTTGAGATGTCTTTAAGAGTTTGTTTTCATAATTTAAAAAATAGTGGTTTGGGGGTTTTTTAACATTATAATTTTTATAAAAACATCTTGTAACATAAATTGATTTTTGAAGTTGCTTTGAAAAAGCAACTTGAAGCTGAAATTACAGCAGTGAGTTCTTTTGGAAGATACTGAAACTGATAATTTTGACAATATTGGAATCTTTCCTAGAATAAAGTTCTAGAAAGTTGCTGAAACCAGTTCTACAGTAGTTTCAGTGTTTCTGAATCATCATTTATTGACCAAAACAAAATAATTTTGTTAAAAACTATTTCAGCTTTTCCAGCTAACCTAGGTGTAATGTCTATACACAAAAAGGAGAATGAAAGGTAGAGTACATACATTCTTTAAAACATGAGGGTGATTAAACAATCTCCCATTAGAATATCTTGGCTTTCCACAACATAATATCAAAACATCTTGGAATGCCAAAATAAATGAAGGCAGAATTAATTCCTCCATGCTCGTCTGACACTTCTAGCAGTGGATTTGTGTATTCATATGTGCAAGTGGCAGGTGCAGTCCAAACAGTGCCATGTGTTTCACTTCATGTCCTGTCCCTAGTTCCGGCAATGACACGCTTCCACTGAATCACCCCTCTGACCCTTTGTCTTCCTTATACTTTTAGTACTTTTCCAAACATCAGTTAAGTACTTTACTCTTCCACTCATTTCTTCCATAAAGTCCAAAAATAAGTGTCTTTATCATTATGAAGCAACAAAAAATGAAGAATCTTGAACACACTCCATCCCTCTGCTCTCTGGTTGCTTCAGTGGTTCCTGTTTCCTCGGTATCTTTTGCTTACATTCCTTAGTATAACCTATTTTACTGGAAGATCCTGTGCTTGTGTCAATTTCTTGGCCCCTTGCTAAATAGCTGGAGGCCCAGTCAAAACTAGGAAGAGCAGGGAATCGTTTTAACAGGCTTCAAAATCATTATCACCAGGACTTTCACCTATTTAGGAATGCTGAGGTCACTGAGGTGGTACTGGAGACTCAAGGCTGCAGCTGATAATGACCAGCACTATAGAATAGGAAGGGACAAGACTTCCAGTAGCCTTGAATGCCTATAACGTGTTGTCTAAAGATTTATCCTCTAAAATTTCCCAGGTTTGGCAGAAAGGAAGAGCCTTACTTTTATTAAGCTTGCTGTGTTTCAACTGTGGCTCCAGACCAGTCAATGTCTAGCGTGTTGTGTGCAGAATGGGCTGTCTGTGGAGCTATGGAGATGTGAGAGATGTAGCAAGTACCTTCAAGATGGACCCCCCTGTTCTGGCAAAAACAAGACCCCACACTGGAGGACTCTAATTCTGTGATAATGACTCGTAACACTTTGCACACTGGTCAGAGGAACAGCCTGACACTGCCACCACCTGAGGGTGCCACTCCTGAGCTAAGGGGCTGGAACACGTGCTGAGGCCTCGGGTTCATGCCTTGCTGACTGTCCTCTGGGGAAGGGACTTCATTTTGATGTACTGTATTGTGCTGAACTATTGTACTAATCATAATAATCCAGATGAGCATTTGACTCTGCAAACCTCTCATTTCACAGTCACTGAGTGTCTTTTTTTTTTTCTCTCATTTTAGCAGCAATGCACTAATGGGTTTGACCTGGACCGTGCCTCTGGGCAATGCTTAGGTAGGACTTCAATTAAATCAATACATTTAAATTTGGGTTCAGAAATTCTGAATTTACTGAATTAACATTATGCTGCTCTTTCTATGTTTTAGTTGAAAAGTTCTTACTGTGTGACAAATATGTGTGTTTGTATACATGTATGTACAAAAAATATGTGTATATATCAATATGTGTGTGTGTCTTTACATAGCACTGATCTTTGACATGGTTGAGATACTGACAGACTGTCAGGGCTACTCAAACAACAATGATGCATTTTGATAGGAGCTCAGTCTAGCTGCCCAAGGAGGAGGGTTCACCCTCTTTTTCCTTTAAACTCAGGATTTATTGTCTTTGTTGCCTGTCTCCACCTGCAGGCTCAGATGTCTTCCATTCTCAGCACTGAAACTCCAAGTAAACTGAGTTGAGGTAGTGTAAGGAAATCTGCACTTTGCCCAGTAGCATCTTTTTGTCAATGGCATTCAGTCTCCAGGACAGCATCTTCTACATGCAATAAAGCAGGGAAAAACCTGCAGCAGATTGTTTGCCCTGCCATAGCTTCTGTGGCCCAAGAACCAGGGGAATGCTCAGTTTGGCTAAACCAGTTGTATCTTTCTAAATTTAATTCAGCAACAATCTCAATCAAAGCAAGAAAGAGGCCTGAACTGTATCCCTAGTTCTGAGCATCCCTAACTTTTTCTGTGGGAGGGAACTCAAGGCTTCCAAAGCAGGATCCAAATTTCACAGCTGGACAGACCAAACCATCAGTTTCTGAAATCCTGATCTGCATGTTGGAGTTTGGACAGACCCTCTAGCAGGGACAGGCAGTAGCATGCTGCAGCCATGTGTATATCAGTGTTTAAACCAAACTTCTATGGAATAGCAAAGCAGGCCTTGTCCTCTCCCTCTATCCTCTAACAGTGAAATGAGTAGATCACAGGATATGTTAAATAGAAGGGATGTTTCCTGGTTTTGTACAATCTACCTTCCAAGTGAGGCTCCACAAGGAAGGATTAACCTTTTTAATGGAGAATATAATTTATTTTTCAATGTTCTGCAAAAAAACACGTTAACTATTTTTGATAGATGCCATTAAAGAGAAATCATTCTTTACACTTTTGCGATTTCCTTCCAGATATTGATGAATGTCGGACTATTCCCGAGGCGTGCAGAGGAGACATGGTGTGTGTCAACCAGAACGGCGGCTACCTGTGCGTGCCCCGCACGAACCCGGTGTATCGATCGCCCTACCTGAGCCCCTACTCCAACGTGTACCCCCCGCCCCCCGCACCAGGCCCTGTGCCCAACTACCCCACTGTCACAAGGCCGCTCATGTGCCGCTTTGGTTTCCAGCTGGATGAAAACAATCAGTGTGCTGGTAGGTGGCAGAAATCTTTTTTCTGTGTTTTCCTTTATGTTAAAGCTTGTCTGACATTGCAGAGACAATTATCCTGCAGTTGTCCTTCAGTTACTGCAGCGGTCAAGCCCAGTATTTTGAAGTCCAATTTTTTTAAGGATACGGGCTGTATGTTTCATATCATCACTATTCAATGCAAACTGAGATATGATTCAATCCTATTATTTAAGCAGAAGAGCCACTTTCAGGAAAGAAGTAATGCTTTAATGAGATAAACAACCATCTGATGGCAGGTGATCTGTCAGTGCATCAAAAGGATGCCTTTTATGCTTATGATTCTGTACATGAGAGAGAAGGTGGCCCTTCATTTGAAGTGTTAGGTGGGGTCTGGGGAAACTTCATTCATTTCTTGGCTGTATGTGAGCTGGTCCTTGACAAGAAACCAGAGAAGCTATGAGCTTTCAACGGAGAGGTTTGCCTCTCTTTAGATTAAGGAGCAGCATTTACTTCAAAACTGCTGCAGAAAAAACACAAGAGCTAAAACTGACTTCTCTTTTGGGCTTATTCTGCCCTATTGTCTAAAATTTCTGGTGGGATTTGGTTGCAGATGATGCATTTTCTTTGTTTCCCTACAAACAAAGGAGAGGAAAGGAGACCACAAGAGCTTCACAGGAGCTTTGAAAGTCTAGCGTTAAATCCAGCTGCCTTGTATTTGAATCATTGTCCTTTCCAAGGTAGAAAAAATGTATTTTCTAACCAGCACTCACAGTAATACTGACTGGGAAATTAAAAAGTAAAGGAAATAAAAAAATCATAAAACCTGGGGGTTTTTTAAGGAGTTTTAAAATCCTGGAATAACTGAAGAGTTTGCAGTAAAAATAAGCATTTTTACTATCTATTCCTTTGAAAATTGCCTCTGGTCCTTTTCATCTTAGCAAATTGATCAACCTATTATTTTATCTACTGATTTGTAAATTTCCAGGAGTCTTTTGCTCACTTTGCTGTAGATGATTCAGGAAATGGGGTAGTTAGTAGAAAAGAAGTGCTGAAATGAAAGTGGAAATGAAACCTCTGGATTATACTGTCTGGTCTGCTCTGCTCCATGCAAACCAGAATAATCAAAACAGGTAGATTGAGGAAACTAAAGTGATCTTTCCAGCTTCCAAAGGGCACATATGTTCCCATCTATGCTGGCAGAAATGGGAGGACTTATTCTTTTTTCAGTCAGGGCTGAAATCCCAAATATTTGGGATTTAATTGTAAACAAAGTTTGATGAAGAGAGACATTAATGAGAATGCATGGGAAAGGACAGGCTGCCATTTGAGTACCACAGCAAGCTGGGAGCAGTTTTTATAAGTCTACATCAGATTTGAATTCAGGTAGATGATGTGCTAAAGGAAGAAAAACAAAACTAAAAGAAAACAAGATCTGTCTGGTGTCTCTGCTGGGTTAGGTTTCATTTTTTATTTAGTGAAATCCTCTGGAGACATTCACTGTCTCGATGCAGAATTTATTGTTGTATCTGTGTGCCTTTTTGTATCTCTGTGCCCTAGGATGGAACATGTGGTCACCAAAGGGAGTGATTCAGGGAGTCCATGTCTCACTGTGGTGATGGTAGAAAGGCTTGTTCCCCTGTTTCCAGGATTCCAGGAGCAGTTAACAGGGTTATGTGCAGTGCTATGCCTGAAGTCCTTGGAGGCAAGACACCAGGGAACCTGGAGAGGGTATTCAGGAGCAACCAAAATTTTACCTGGGTCATTCAAGAAAATCTGAACCACAGTAATCATGGCATCCATAAGCCAATTACAAGAATCACTCATGTTACTGGTATTTCATTTGCTCTGTGCTTCCCTCCTTGTCCATATTCAGCATGTTCTTAGGACACAAAGCACTTCCAGGACTAATTTTGTGGTGGAGTGGTTGAAAAGAGTGAACTAGAAGTAATTTTGCCCAGTAGCTGAGCTATTATGTAACTTACAGGTTTGTTATGCTGGTGTTCAGATACCACCCTCTAGCACCCTCTTTCCAAATAAAATTAGTCACAGGTATTTCCATTAGAGATAATGAGATTTTCTGCTATTTAATCCAGGGGAACCAGAGTTATTCTCGTGCTAATGTGTCTGAGCAATCTGCAGATTTTAACAAAATGCTCATTTTTGTCTGATCAGATATGGGGTTCCAGATCAGGGTCACATTTTCTATTGCTAGGACTACAGAAATCTTTACTTTCACTTTGAATTTCAGTCAAAACAGCTTATTAAATACAGGAACATTTTCTGGGAGGTTGGGAGATTTTCAGCCTCAGCTTTGAGGCACTGAGGTTGTTCAAGACACTTCCAAAGTGAAACAGGAAAAAAATTTAATCTGAAAGTTGTGTGAGTTTTATAACAAGCTCTTTCTTTTTCTTTTCTACCACTCCACAAAATGTAGGGAGGCTGCAAGAAGGTTGCTCTTTCTCAGTCTGGCACCTGGCCTGCCTGCCAAGGCCCCGCATTGCTTGGGTCTCAAGGGAGCATGCATCCCTGGTTGTTCACATAACAGTCCCCCTCGTGGGGCTGATAAGTTTCAACGCAGAAAAAAAAAAAAAAAGGAAAAAAAAAAACAGAAGTATAATCCATTCTTCTTCCTTTCAAGCTTTTTGGCCTCATCCTTTCTGGCCTGGATATCATAGGCAGTGGTTAACTGTCCCCAATCTTCCCCTGTCAGGGTCACCACTCAGTCTTGCCAAGATTCTTTAATCTCCAGATCCTGTCCTTTGTGAAAACAGAACTTTTCTTGGCTCAAGTGCCTCTCAAAGACACCTGTCAGTGATGGCTTTGCCCACTCCAGTGTCTTCTGTGTGCTGCAGAAGTACCTGTAGCCATTTGTGGTAGCAGACAGAGAAATGTTTTAATGATAATTACTCCTCAAGTCTTCTGTGGGTTTGATTGCTAATCCATGGTATTTTTTACCCCTGGAGCTGCTGAGTGCTTTATATTTTGTATGTGTAAGTGGCCTGTGTTTTCAACAGCGCAGAGTTTTTGTAAATCATTCCAAAGCAGGTTGGGAATGATTTATAACCACAATTAATGTTGGAATAAAAGACTACGTACAGAAAAAAAAACCCCGAGAACTTCTAGTGCAAGAGCACTGTTTGAACTGTTTGTCTTCTAACATTACTTCTCTATAAATACAGAATGAGTTAGTCATAATAATGACTTTTTGCTCAAGGAACTTAGTCTAGTAACTGTTGGCTCCAGTTTACTGGAGTGAGGGCCTGTGTTCTTGTATTTGTAAGCTGAGAGCTCTTTTCAGTTTCCTTTCACTCCACCTTGCTGTTTCCTGATTTACAATGATCTTCAAAACATGCCTCAAACACAGATCCTTCTGGGCTTTGTGGAAAGAACTGTACTGGGTGGGCTCTTATTATTGCTTTGTCTCCAATTAATGCAAACTCACAATGTGAGGAGATGATGGGGTTGGAGAGGGTTGAACAGAGAGATCAGATAAAGCAGACCTCAAAGAAAGAGAGGTAAATGTAAGGAAAAGTACAAGCATAAGGCAAGATGACGATGACCTAGAGGCAGAGAGAAGGGAGTAGGGCAAAGGAGGTAATTTAAAAAAAAAATTAAAAAAAAAAACAAACAAGCATAATTGTTATTTTTAAAGCAAAAGGTAAAAGGAAGAAGGAAATGAAAGGATGCTGTCTCCAAGTGTAAGAGAGGATTGTTTTTCATGCCTCATTTGTGCAGTAGTCATTGCTTCAGCTTTCCTCATTTCTCAAAGATTGGCAGTACCTCCTACATTCCCCACCAATGGATCCCCAGTCCTACATTTGTGGAGTGAAACTCCTTCCTTCAAAAGATTACCTTTGCACAGATGGGTTTTAGATCATCATCGTTTATATTACAGGCATACCTAAAGCCCACATCCAAGCCTGCAATTGTACTGCCCTGCCTTCTGCCCAACCTCATGGAGAGCAGCCTATGTCTAGATGAGTTTTCAAGCAAAATGAAGGAACCAGATGTGCCTGTGTGGAGAAAGGGGAGGGAAATTAAGAGACAGAGAACTGAATGGAGGTGCCCAGGTCTTGCATTAGGCTCATGGCTGTGCTGGGATAGAGCCTAGAGTCCTTATCCAATGGCTTAGCCACCAAGCCAGGCTGCCTTTTCCTAATGACTTTCCTAGTGACCTCTCTGGGCATATAGAAACAGGAAGAAGAAAAGTAGGGAAATGCAGCAAGGAGATTATGGTTTAGACGTGTTTGTATAAAGAAAACACAAATGGAGTCCACTGCTGCCATTTTAAAATTGCCTTTTTTAACCCTATTTGGTTCAGTTCTGTGTCTTTTCCTCTTGATCTGTGAGACAATCTCTTTTGCTGCTCCAGAGGGCCAGTTACTGAAGGCTGTGCATGATCCCTCTTAGGGAATGACTGCCATCATGTCCAAATTAACCAGAAAAAGAAAGATAATATGAGAACAGATTCTGCAAGGGGCTGAGCTCAGACTTCTGAGAGTATAGGTAATTGCTGACAGCTCCTGATTAAACTAAGGGTCATGATATGTAGCTTTTATTTGTAGTATGGTTTTCCTGATGGGCTTTGTATGAGGAAATGTGCATTGAGACCTCATGCTGCCATAGCAATGGGAAAGTTTCCTCTTGAGCATCTCAAGAGTTTATAGTTGGTGGCTAAGGCTTGGGTTGGAGGAGTTTGTGTTCAGTTCCCAGCTTTGCCATAAAGCATGCTATTCCTGGAGTCACCATCCCTGGAAGTGTTCAAGAAACACCTGGACATAGCACTCAGTACCTTGAGTAGGTCTAGGGGACAACACAGTCAAAGGTTGGACTTGATGGTCTCAGAGATCTTTTCCAGCCCAAATGATTCTGTGATTCTGTGATTCTGTGCCGAGTGTTTTGGGGCTAAAGTGAAATAATATTCATATTCAGGATTATACCAAGGATAATTTCACAAGGAGATGATAGGTGTGGAAGTGATGTCCGGGCAAGTATCATGTAAAGATACACAGGACAGGGGAAAAAGGTCTAGTTTAATAATCCTACAGCAGTGGAACTCAAGCTGAGACGTGTGGAACCCAGTTACTTCCCCAGCTGCCCTGATTCCAGCCAGGACAGGGTTCATTTTTTGCAGTAGTGGGGAAGTGGCATGGCCAGAACCCGGAGGTTATTCTATATACCCCCCATATCATTGCACAGGGTGGGCAAAGGGACTGTGTCTTCCAGGAAGAAGGGGTTCCTTCCAGCTGAGAAAATTCTTCCAGGGTTGTTTATTGTCACAGGCTGCAGTGAGCATTTTTGCATGTGAATCACTCTCTTCTGTACACTTTTTCATTGTTATTGTTGCTGTTACTGTTCATTTTCTTATCTCATTGCTGTGTCCAGTAAAATGTTCTTACCTCAACCTGTGATGCCTTTTGTGCCTCCAGACGGAGTGGGAGAGGGGGAGCAACCTGGGGGTTTTTTAGTGGGAGTACTAAATTGGAAAGTACCATTCCTAAGCCACAACACCAGTGCACTAACCTGGCTGGAATTCAGTGGCCACTTTTTGTCCATGTTTTTGCATGGATCAGAGAAGAGGGGATGTCCAAGCCCTTTAGCAGTATCTCCAATTTGCTTCAGGAATATCTGTGCTATGAAAGCTTTTAGCAGCTATTTGATCCTGGAGTTTTTCAATCGTCTACTTATGCTGTATTTGTTTCATGTTTTAGCAGAACTCAAGATGGTTTCCCCTTGATTATTTAATTTAATGGGACTAGACAAGTGAGGTAAAATAAACAAGTGGTAAACACAAACTATACATTAAGGTACAAGAGTATATGTCAGGAGAATAATGAAAGAAGGATCATTAACATCCTGGAGTACAGACATACTTAACATAATCCTGCCCCATTGGATAAACTCACATTGTACAGCTCCAGAAAAATGTAACTATAAATCTTCTAGATCCAGTTTCTGAGCTTCTGATGTGATGGCCTGATCTATTCACAATCCCATCAATCTTCATAAAGGTAATAATGAGTTGACTATAAAATAATAATGGGTTAAAAGGTACATCTGAAAACACTCAGAGCTCCTTAATCCCTCAGGAAACTATTGCACCAGCACAGAGGATGGGCTGGGGCTGAGGAAAGGCAAGACTCATCCAGGCACTTCAGTAGGGTCCATCAGTAGAGTCATTCCTACAGAAATTTGACCATCAGTAAAGGTATCCTGTCCCGCTTATCATGGGGAATGAGGGTTGAAATGCTGTTCTTCATTGATGTTAATCCGTTTGTGGTAGAGAAATTAGCTTGATAGAAAAAGCTGCTGTATGTATCAATCTGTAGCAAGGTAAACTGAGCCTTCTGTGGCTTGGCTTGTTCCTGTTTCATTCCTCCCTAAGTGCAGTGTGGGAGAGAACAGTCTGGTGGTTAAAGCACAGACAAGTGCTTCATTTATTTGTGAAACTTCTACTACTAACAAAGAAATGAGTCTAATTGAACCAAGAAACATAACATGCAAGCCAATAATGCTGGCATGTTACTAAGCAAACGGGCACTCTGTGCACTGGAATGAAAAATAGCAGGCTCCTGAGTATCCAAAGTGTAACAGTAGGAGTAAGCCCATCATTCTGCATGTCAGTGTCTTTCAAGTGCCACTCACTGACTATTTATGTGTGATGATGTGAAAAGTGAAAGCAGAATAAATACAACTACAGTATAGCCACAACTGAACTTGAAAGAACTACAGTCACACTCGTAGGTAGCTGGACAACAACTGGAGACAAAAACACTTTTGTGTGTTGTTCACTACAAGCAGAAGTTCTTGTAGTGAATTTATTAGGCTTAACTTAAGCTGTCTTAGCCATAAGTATCTTATGGTCAGGGAGTCTGGTACCACATTTATCTCCTGCTAAAAAAATACTGATACCACAATAAGGATTTTCTAGATTTTGTGACATTCCTTGACCTTTCAATGTCAGAATAGACAGGTGGTCAGATCATCATCCTATGATTAAAAATTGTGACCACTAGGAGTGTTTGAATTTGGTTTCAACTTAATCTTGACCTAAACTGATTCTGTCTGTGGAAGTGTCTGTCTTCTGTTTGGGAGTGATTGAAAGTTCTCTAGTTTTTTGTTTTTTACTGAGCTGTGAGCCAGGAGGGAAGCACAGTGACCTACTGAGGGGGACAGCTGAATAAGAATGGGTCATGTTACAAGATGAAATGTGTTTGTGTGCAGAGAAGGGGCATAAGCACTTCTGTGTCCATGTCTTGTTAGATGTGCAGGCAGTCCAGACACAGGAAGGTTAAAATCTTTCTAGCCTGTGACCTCTCTATTACATGATATGTTTCAATTTTCCCTCTTTCTTGGAACTGTATGATACTTCGGTATACAAAGTGGCAAGAACCCAGGAGTCTCATCTCCCTTGCGATTTGTAGACTGTAGAGGGAAAGGGTATGCAAGGAAAAGAAGTTCAACTGATACTCTGTTTTAATGGCCTCAGTTATGCTTGGTCTCTGAATTGGGGGTTATTGGTCACTGGGCTCTGAGCCAAACAATACACAGACTTCAGTTGTCACCCAGAGTTAGTTGGCAGGAGGTTCTATCTGACTCAATTCAGAGGAGCAGTAATTGTGCCCAGCCTGCCATATCCTGTGGCATGTGCTGGCCAGGGCAGGGCCTGCAACCCTGCCATTAATCTCTTAGTGATTCCTTAGACTCACTGCTAACAGGGGTTTGATGCATGGGGCTTTGTTGCTGCCTTGCCTTTATTATGTCTTACTTCCAGGGATTTCAGCAGTGCCAAATCAGTTAAAGCCACTATGTACTGATTAGCTCTGTCTGCTCTGGAGTAGATTTTATGAGCTTTCCTTTATGGAATAGCTGTCATGAAAGTCAGTCCCACCAACTAGACAAAGAAAATCAAGTCACTTAACAGTGCTGGAAAACTGACAGGTGTCATGAGTACCCTTCCCCAGTCTGTCAGCTCTTTGGCTTGTTTTTCTCTCATTTTCCTATAAGTGACACTTTCTCTACCTTCCTGTGGCATAATGTGCAGAGTTCAATATGTGATAGTTTCTCCTCACCTGGAAGGCTGATTTATTTCAGTGCCTGTCAGAGCACCAGCACTGCCTATGTTAATTTATGCATATATTTGCATCACCCACAATGCCTAGAGATGGCAGTGTTCTCAATTACTTAAAAGTCACTGTTTTTCTTGGCTTCTCCCTTATATTTTTTGGGTCAGTCTTGTTTCTTTTCATTTGGTTCCAGCCTGAAATTGGCCATGGTTAGATGTCACAATATAGATGTTAAGCCAAAATATATAGAAAATATGAATTCTCGTCTTTGCCAGTATAAATCAGCTAAATGGACCATATGTTTTGCCAGACTCTATAGGAAGTGATAATGTGCTGGCACTGTTCCTTTGTCTTGTCCCTCAAACACCAGACCCATGACAGAGCTGCCACACAGAAATAGAAGAACTGCCTGATGTTGTGTGGAGTTTAATATGCTCTGACCCCCTTAATCCAGTTCTCTGCCTTCCCATTTTACTACTACAATGACATGAGACTTTTTTTCAAAGAAAATAATGCTACTAGAAGATAAATGTGAGTTACAACCTGCCCAGTTCAGGGCAGTCATTTCAGCATTCTTCCTCTTAGCTGGAATGTTCTGCCCATTGGGGATGACAAGATAGCCTGAAATCCATCTTCAGTTTTAACACCAGCAAAACCTTATCTTCTTTCAACTGTAACTCATGGTTGCAGGTCCTCTGTGGTATAAGACCACACTGCAGTGTGAGGAGAAGGATGGCTCAGAGGATAGGCAGTGGTATTGGTGTCAGGACAGCTGAAATGCAGGCCCAGGTTCCCGAAGCCTGGTTAAGTCCTCTGCTCTCACTGATCTACATCCTCCATGGGAGTTTAGTGTATAAATGCCCACTGGTCTGGTCTGCAACCTTTGTCACGGGCTGACAGTACAACCTCAGGCCTCTTTGTTCAATACTGCTTTCAGAACTGACTACTTCTCCGAGGAATCTCAATATCCAAGCAATCATCTGAAAACCCTTGAGGGGTCTAGGTTTTCAGGCAGAGACGTTTAGCATTTATTGAAAGTTGGGTTGTGAATGGTGTCTTCTCTTGGGCATCTACAAGTTTGAACATACAAACTCATAAGTCCATCTGGAAAATTTCCTTGTTTTTTCTATGTATTAGCTCTACATCAGTAATATGTCACTACAGTGAGAATAAATCTGTATTCATGAAGCATTCAGATATTGAAAATAAAAGAAGTGCTTCAGCTAAAAAGGGGGAGTTTAGTAAAAGAGGCAGAGGAATACACAATAAACTTGCAGGGTCTGAAAGAATCCACAATCTACTTCTTGGTGTGAGACTGTGTTGTTTGTTTTGGGTTTCCTTTTGGTTTTTTCCACAAATAATTTTAAGGTCTGCTTTTTTTTAATATTTTGAGCTTGATTTTCTTTTCTTTTCTTTTTTTTTTTTTTAAATTTTTTTTTTTTTTTTTTTTTTTTTTTTTTTTTTTTTTTTTTTTTTTTGTAAAGTGAAATTCTTGTTTTCCATTCAGGCCCCTAAGTAATGAATCATTAACTTGTGAGCCAGTAAATTTCTGCTTGGATCAAAGGCATTAACTGGTTTTGTGGTACAATCAACATATCTGTAGGTAACACTGAATGGGAAGATTGTATAAACAGTAATACACAGAAGTCTAGGAAAGCTGCAATTGTGATCAGGAAATCTAAGCACTGGAACCCAGAAGTAGGTGAACAGATAACCTAACACATGGTCATCGGGTGGTAGATGATCAATAGAAGGCAGTGATATCAAGAGCAGTGTAGCATTAGGCAGTTTCTGGCACTGTTACTAAGACTTCTCATTCCAGAATAGAGAGCAAATAGTACTTCAGTATGTTCTGTTGAGAATGGCTCCAACATACTGACATTAGGTGTAAGTACTTTACTACCAGATAAATGTAAGTTTATGGAAATCTCAGTATAGAGCAGCAGCAAGTTGGGGGCATTATTGAGGCTGACTTTGATTAAAACAATAAAGTGTATTGTAAAACTTAGGGTAAGATGACAGTAATTGGAACTGTAAATGACAGAGAAGCAGACATTAGTATGGTGGGTGGTAGAAAAGAATGATTATTGCTGAATAGTGTATAATTTGCTGAAAGGAAGGAAAATTACTTTTAGGCTGAGCATAGTAAAGCCCTTTATGGCACTGCAGTGTATCAGGTTACACAAGAACACACTAGGTATGTTGTAGTGGAGGAATAGTACAAAATGTAACAGTAGAATCATTTAAAAGATGCCTGGAACAATTTTTAGCAAGAAAGAGTCTCACAAAAGTTGGGGGTGCGATATGTTGTCAGGTGTAGGTTGCTGTACTTTTGAGTCCATCGATATATTTCCAGCTTCCAGTGTGCCCAAAGGCACAAAAGAAAACTGTATGCTTTATCTAACTCTGCAGAGAAAAGCTCATAGTATGGGTAAGAACCTCCACCCATTAAATAACATTTATTCTCACTGTGGCTGAGCAACGCAAAGCTGTGATAGCTTACACGGGTAGCCTGACATCCCCTTTCCAAAGGAGGAATCTTGGAGCAGTGCAGAGTCTGGTTGCCAGACTGCCACTCCTTAATCCTGGAGCAGGAACCAGGCCAGGGAGAGGAGATGTGATCTGAAAACCATAGCATGCTGCTAATTTCCTGCTATTGCAAACCCTGTGGGGAATCCCAAACCCAGCATAGGCTGGAGCAGACTTGGATCATGCTCCTGTTCTTCAGAGGTAGATTGCAGCAGTATATACAACTCATTGCCACCAAATCACTAAGCACTGCATCTGGATCTTTATTTCAGAAGCAGATTGAAATTATTTTAATTAAAAGCAGGGCTGAGTTTGTGATGGAATAGCCCAGAACTGTGCATTGACAGCTATCAGTTGATTTCATGCACTTATCCCGAAAGACTGTAGTATGCCAACTTTAGAAAGGAGGTGCTCTTCCCCACTAAATCAGTGCTGTTTGAAGATACAGTTCTGTAAAACTGATATTATGTTTTTCAGGTGGTACATTGCATTTTGGAACAAAATTTGTTCTCATTGATATTTTCAAGAGGTTTAACTAGTCGTAGATGAAAAGTGGTATAAGAGAACTTTACAGGGTTGCACGAGACTTCAAGCACTGCCCATGAATGTAATTGAAAGAAGTAAAAAGTTTATTTCCATGTTCCTTGGCAATAAACCCAAATATAGATTTGAATTCAGAGAACTATGTCATAGGTGTGTCCTACACAGACTAGAGAACACCTCTAAAAGTAATGAGCAGCTGACAATTTGCAGTATATCCATTAATGACCCAGCAGGTCACATGCATTCTGGAGCTGATAAGTGACATACATCATCTTAAGATACAAAATACTATCATATTCTGCTCCACAAAAACTGTAAGCTGACATCTAGAAGCTTGGGACAATAAACTATTTCAGAAATACGTGATCCATCCATGGTTCGTTCCCTTTGACCTGGGGAGGCACAAGAAATGCTAAACTAAGCACTGTCTGCAGTATCTGATTGGAGATGATTAGAAAGACTATGAATTGCAGAATGCTAATCATGCTAAGAATTTGCTAGGCCGGCTTCTGTCCTGGAGATTGTGCCTTCTAAAATGGAACTGCTCCCTTGCGTGACTCAGTATGACCTGAGACCTTGTGGCAATAAGGGGCTAATAAAAGAAAGTACTATGATAAAGAAAAAAATGTAAATTAACTTTCCACTACAGCGGGCCCACATGATGGAAAATTCACTGGGATGTGCCTTCTAGAGAGTAAAAGCAGGAGTTTGCTCCAGGAATAATCACAGAGATTAAATGTTCCTGCTGGTTGGGAACATTGTCTCTTCTGTTTATTTATTTACTTTTTCTTTTTTTTTAATTACCTAAAGAGAACATGGGGCTTTTTTCAGGCCAGGCCACTTGGAAATGAACCATTTGGCTTGGGAATGCTCAGTGTGAACATGTGTCTTTCTGAGCTTTCATGGATAATGCGAGAGCTGGTGGGACTGCCTGTGACACTAGTTATGTGGCCAGTCCAGTCAGCTTGTAGCACTGGTCAGGATTTTCTGAGTTCTGGTATAAGGAAGGTAGGCTTACCTTGAAGATCCAGGGGCAGATGTGTGCAGGTCTGTGTGTGTGAGTGGTGCAGTCTGGTTCTGTGTTTTTTCAGCATCCAATGAAATAGTTCACTGACCTCAACAGCTGCTGCTAAATTAAGCAGAGATTCACATTTTAAGGATTTTCTCTTAACTATCTCCAGGGGAGAAGTCAAAGCGCAGTCAATTTCTGTTGCCTTCACAGGCACCCAATTCTCCCAATCATTCTGATTTCCTGGTATAAAAATGACCTGGGCATGCTGCAGGACGTGCAGCAAAGGACTGCTGTGGTGGTTAGAGCATGGCAGCATGTCATACAAGGAGAGGTTGGGAGAACTGGATTTCACCTGCCTTAAGAACATGAGGGTCATGAGGGAATTGTACTGCTTGCTGCCTTCCACTATCTAATGTGAGTGTGCAGAGGAGATGAAGCCAGATCCATCTCATAGGTGCATGTGGACAGGAACAGGCAAAAGTTGCAGCATGGGAAATTACTAGCTATCAGGAGAAATGTAATCACAGTGGAAGTGATCAAACATGAACAGAGGTTCAAAAACTTTGTAGCTAAATGTTGTACCCCTGGAGAAATTCAAACCTCAACTGGAAAAGGCCCTGAGCAGCTTGACTGAATTGTCCCTGCTTTGAGTGGACCCTGAGACCAGATGACTTACAGAAGTCAACTTCAACATTCCTTTTGCCATGGCTCTGAAACTACAGTGCCTGAAGTACAGTAGCCTGTGTCTGACACCAGTTCTAGCCCTTAATATATTCCTTTAATATATTGAAGGCTCCCGTAAAATGAAAGTGATATTCTCTTTGTCACATAGACTATGAGTATTAGCACTGATTTTAAAGTGCTGTAAGATCTTTGAATGGAGTGGGGTGCTTTTTTTTACATTTGCTTTGGAGGCTCTGTAGAGCTGAGCAGTTAAATGTGACTCAAAACTCACATTACAACCCCAGGGTCTGCAGTGAGAATTAGAAGTCCTTTTTAAGAAGGGAGACATTCAGATCTCTGCCCATGGCACCAACTCCTGCCAACTGCTCCAGGAGCTGTCATGATTGGCTAAAGAGAGTGTTATGCTTGGCACTAAGGCCATTGGGGACCTTTTTAGGGGAGAAAATTGTTTTTCTTATTTCATCTGAGTTTCAAATCCATCCCTGTGTCAGCATGCTTTATAACAATCTCAAAAGGCCACAAAGCCAAGGTAATTCTTGTATAAATGTTAGGACCTTTTGGGCTCTTTTATAAGCAAAGAATGGGTAGTGGAAGAAAGCCAGTGGAGAAGAAAAATCTCTGCAAATACTGGCTTCCAGTCTCAGACAGCTGTGTCCTCATTACTCTTAATAGCAAAGGGCTATGAATGTTAGGCAACATTACCCTCTGAGTGTATACATAGCAAGCCATCTATTTATTTATTTCAGTGGTGGTGATCATTGGAAAATGCCTATAAGCCCTGCTCAAATAACTGGCTTTAACTCAGATTTGGCATTCACTGCTTTATAATTCTTGAACCACATTTTCTTGCAATGTTCCAAAAATTGCCGCCAGCCAACTGAGTTGCAAACTGTCCTGGATAAATGAAAACTGTGTGGCTATGGGAGGTTTACTTTGTTCCAATTAGTGTGTGATGTGGATGTCTACTGGCAGTTTTCCTGCTCTCCTTACTCTCAGTTCATGGCTCCCTGGAAAAAGAGGTGATTCATCTCAGAGGGCTTTTTCACTCTCTCCCTCTCTCTCCCTCTCTCTCCCTCTTTCTCCCTCTCTCTCTCTCTCTCAGCGACCGCTTTCAGTTACCTGTAGGCCCTAAATTAAGACTGATAATTTCTAGATTTGTGATATTCTGATATAGCAAGATCTCAAAGGAGATCTGCTGAGCCTTTAGAGGCAGAAAGTTATGTTTTGTTCAGCCCCAAGAACCACTAGTTTTAAGCAGGACCATGACAAGTTCTAGATGCCTGCAAAACTCCCAAGCAGGACAAGATGTGAGGCTGAAACTGCATCAAAGAAATTTTCCAATAAAAGATAATTACCATTTGCAGGAGTCCTGTCCCCACCTGTCAGTCAATAAATCAATTGATATAAGGGCAGATCATCTTCCTCTGTATTGATCATAGCATAAAACAGAAGTCTTGATCTGAATGGTCATGCCTGAATTTTCTCTCCATGAAACTGAAGATTCATTTCACTGAAAAACTAAGGAAAAAAATCCTACCTTTGTGGTAATTGTTTCTGCTTCACTATGTGAACATCCAGACACACATTCTGCATGCCAAGCTCTTTTCCCTGGCTTTAGTGGCTAGGATGAGGGAGTAAGGTGTTAGCCTCTTAGTGAAAGTCAAAGTGACCATTATATGTGTGTTTGACTCACGCAGTTTCAAGTGACATGTGGCAATCTACAGCCATGCCACCTCCAGCTGGTGCCTTCTTGCATGCTCGGCCCAAGAGGTTTTGCATCCAGCCCTTTACTGAATGAGATGCTGGTGATCATTGCTGAAGCTTTTGTGAGAAACCAGCAAGTGACAAATCCCATACAAGGGATCTCTATCATGATGTCCCATGATAGAGATCCCTTGTCTTATTTTCATATATATTGAAGACTTCAAGTTATCCTGTGAGAGTGACTCCAGCATTCATACTGAATAATCTCTGTAGGCATGTACATATCGCTCACCTAAAATCTCACTTGTATTTTCAGTTGTTTGCACAACATGCTTGATGCTGCACATCCAAAGTGGCTGCACTTTAATGGAAGAAGCAGCCCTCCCAAGAAAAGTTTCTTTTATAACCTGCAGGTGGATAGTTGTATCCCTTTGTTTTCACTGTGGCTTTAATTTCTGGATCCTTTGGATCAATTTCTTCTGCTGTATTAAAAGTCAGACTGTTCTCTTCTTTACTAGTTATTGTGGTTTATTCACAGTCCCAGACCTCTCTAGCCTGCCAAAACATTTGGAAAAGGAGCTCTTAATGACTCAGTTAAAATGTACGGTCAAGAAGTTCACTTATTAGAGGAAATGTAAACTGACCACCAATTGGCTAAACCAGCTGGCTGGACTATTTGTGCTTGAGATTTCTCAAAGCTCCCCAGGGAACAAAAGGGGGAATAGCAGTTCTCTCAGTTTAGTTCTCTCATGTTCTGTACTCTAACAGAAAAATCTTTGAAAAAATTTGTTGGAGGATAAGCCAATAACATTTGACCAACATGTTTAAAAGCTTTATAAATAATGCTTTAAATGCCTATATTTTTGATTTAGTCTTTCTTTCAGGGTCTTTTTTAACTAGCCCATAGTATTGCAGAGAAAATAGACAATTCAGCCGTAGAAAATTCACTTCTTCACTAGTAATGGTTCTACTCCTCTTTTGTAAAATTTTGTAAAATTTTATAAGCCTTTATATTTATAAGCCTTGTCTAGAGATTCTTGCATGAGACTATATCATATCATACAACAAACTGATGATTGTAGGGATCTTTTTTATTTTTGAATGTGCATTTCCTGGCTCTGACTGCACATTTTTTGTTTCCATTGCAATAGAAAGTGCTGCTTAGGTAACCTCCCAGCAGAGGAGGTATTCTCAGTAAAAGCTCACTTTATTACCACCCTACCAGCAGATCACAGAGTAGCATGTGGTCATACAAAATACATCATTTTGAGAAACCACAATAACACTTCCTTCATTCAGCTGAAAAATATATTTCCTGATGATGAAGATAAAACCATCTTGAGCAAAAACTTCTTTGTACCTCCTAATTCAGCAGGTTCAGTGTCATCAGTGGAAGGTAATGTGTCTACCTCACTTCAGCAGGGTACTTGGGTCACTCTTGTTCTGCTATACTGCAGCTATTTGGCATAGAATACGTGCAGCAGGGAAATAGCTGAGATTCCCAAATCACATGCACTGATCACGCGTTTCATGAGATGTGCAGAACCTGCAGCAGGAAATCATGAATCAAGAGAATACAGTTAATGCTCCAGTCCATGGAGTTTCCATCTTTAAGCAAAGCTCTTGGTTGAAATTTGTAGCTTGTCCTATTTTTGATCCCAGAGTCAGCAAATTGACTGTGCATTTGTGCAAAAGCTCTCATGGGGCACCAGGAGTAGTCCACACAAAACTGTGATCTTGTACCAACAGGGAGCCCTGAGAGTGAGGGTCTGGGGTCATGCAGGTGATGCCAAGTGTATGAACCACACAGTTCTGTTCTGAGCAGAGAAGGGAGAGGCTGCTGGCCCTTTGGTCCCCTTGCTTTGCACTTCTTGGCATGGCTGTCCTGTAAATCTCAGCCACAAAAGCAGGACTAGAACTGTGTTCAAAGAGCAAAATCCTTCACAGTTTAGCTGTTGTTTATCATCTTTGAGTAATGTGAAAAGTGTGCTTGCTAAGGAAAGGCTCAGATAGCTGGCAGGAGACCTAGAACCTGTGACACATGTTGAGCAATTTTCATACCAGGCAGAGGGAGCAGAATTACAGATTCATGCCTCACACTTATTTAGTATCCATTTCCAGACTGACCCTCTGTGTGAAAAAAACCCACTTTAATCCTTGTTTAGCCATCAGCCAATAACCTAATACATATGAGATGCAGATAGAAAATTAATTCAGCAATCAATGGCCAGTCCTCAGACAGTGAAATATGCAATTAAACAGGTGTTTAGGGACTTGATCTTGGATTGTGTCCAAGCTCAGTGGGGTCAGTTGTCCTTGGAAAAAACACTGACCCCACACAGCAGCAGTTTGAATTTGGCTTCAGTCTGCACTTTAGGAATGTGGCATTGTTATTTCTTTCCCTTTTCTTATCAAATGTAATTATCTTGAGAAAAAAAAGTTTTGAGAAAACATGTGATTTCACTGAGTAAAAATCTACTACTGAGGAAATTATTTTTCAGTGTCCAAATAAGGAGTGGGGGAGAAGTTTGGGGAAAGTGCTCTGTTCCAAGTAATCTTGGAACTGATACCCATGTTACTGAGCTCGGATGTTTAGTCCTGGCCTGCAATTATGCCTATAAAAAACAGACATCCAATCTTTGTATTATTTTAAAATGGAGCCCTGAGGGTTATAAATGACTGAATGAGCTTTAGTGTTTGAGCAGACAGAGATTCTGGAATGAGCTGTCAGCTTCCAGCCTCTCTTCCAGAATGTTGCATCTTAAGAGACGGGTGAGCTCCTGGGGTTGTGACAGTAAAACAGTGAGACTAAAACACAGACAGAATAAAAAAAAAAGACATAGGGCCCCAAAATCATCCACACCTCCTTGTAAAAGGAGGAAGAAGATATTCCATGGCAAACATTTTCAAGTCTGAAAGGCCTGTGCTCTCACAAGTGTCAAATTAATCTTCAGTATTACCGTGTTGAACCCCGTGGTGCTAGTGGCTCTCAAATAATCATGATGGCTAAAACATACCCACTTTTGTCAATGGCTGATCAAAAGAAGGAAACACAGCCATAGCTACTACTGTGACCCACAGAGATTTGTAGCATGATTATCAGAATTCATTACTTAAGAAAGGAAGTCATGCATGCTAAATACGTTCCAAAGAGAACAAAATGTAACAGTCCATCTGCGAAACGGCACACATTGCCAAAAGCATATTGTCTTGGAAATCTGCTGTCCACATTGGCTTCTCCCTTCATCACAGAGTCCAAGCAAAGTTTCACTTCTAATTGTCATAGCCTCCAAGAGCAGGTTCTAGCTCAGAGATGGTAAGCCCACATCTCTCTGTGACAGCTCTCTGCTAGTGCTGTTATTCCATTGTCTGCCAGCTGGGAAAGGGGCTGCCATGGAGGGAGTGAACAGTCACAGTGCCCCAAGCACAGGCCATGCCTGTGCAGGGATAAGTGCTGTCACAGATCCCGCCACTTTTAACACCAGTGGATGGACTGAAGGACAATAGACCCCCTTGTTCCTGTTGGGGCAGGTGTAAATCATCTCCTTGGGGTGGAACTTCCTTGGTAAACTTTCTCCTCTGTTCGTTTACTCTGTCATGTGGTGTTTAACCACATGCTCATAAGTACCAAGATTTTCTTTTTCCTTTAAAAGTAGCTTTTTGGCAAGAAAATCTTTTCCTACCTGATGGGCTCTAAGAAGTCTCTGAACTGATGAGTTGATCTTAAGGATTTTGTTTCCTTCTGTATTCTTTAATGCATAAAGTCCTGTTTATGCACAATCCTCTTTTTTCTGAGCAGAAGAAAGGCAGTGTCTTTGCTTACAGACACCTTCCAGAGGGCAGGTGCTCCCAGTTCCTAAAAACCTTGGCTCCTTCTCCTGTTGTCTGCTGGCTTCTTCCCATGGCTGTCCACCTTGTAAAGTTACTTAGGTTGTTGAAAAATTTACTACTGCCTGCATGACCACATCCTCTAACCTGCAGTTTAATCCTCTTGAGGCTTTTTGATTCAACAAATTGTCTGTAGTAATAGCTTGGATTTTTTCCTCTTTTATTTGGTTCATCCTTCATAAGGAAGCAATCACTCTGTGTGTACTGAAAGGAAGGTTGTTGGCATGCCCAACATATTTAGGCTGGTGATTTAACATCTAGCACAAAAATGTTAGTAAAATTTTCTATGTTTTCCACATATTTCTGAAGATACTAAAAGCATTAGAGGTACAATTTCTTTCACTAAAAATCAGTTTTATTGATAAAAGAACAAATAAAAATAATTTAAAAATGCATATGCTCACATTTATGTATTTGCAATGGAAAAATCATTTGGAAGAATTTTGCAAATTCCTATCCCCATTTTTGAGTACTTTTACTGGCTCAGTTAGATTTCCTAATGGCCTAGGAAATGGAAAATGAGGTAAGGCAAATAGAAAATCTCAGGTATGATGGTTATGGATATAGATAAAAATAAATTATTCAGTGAATATTTTAACACACCACTTTGACCACATAATTTGTATTTTTTGTGAACCTTACCCATCAAATGGTGTTTTGAAGATGCAATTTTTTGCTGCAGTCTGTTTGAAAGAATAAATACTGCTGAGGTATACGGCCCTAAAATACAGGAACAATCTTTAACATCCTAATTTTTTTCATATGTAATTTCCCAGCAATACTCATAGTCCTATCTGTAAGTGTAAGAAGAGGTGTGCAAGCCAGTTAATTCTTTTAATTTCCCACTGACTATGTCAATAATTCTCTTTCTTCTTTGGTAACTACTGGAAATTTTGAGGCTTCATGCACCATCTACCATGAACTTTATTATTTTTTTCAGTTGCTTAATCAGAAGCACTAAAGCATGAGTCTTATTTTTATTTTGAATTTGTCTTCTAAACACTGAATTATATCTCATTGTCTTTTTCTTTAGCTTTAGTGACCATCTCCAGATAAGAACATAGTTTCCATGAAGATGCTTACAGATCATAGGCAAAGATACCTTGAACCTTTTCTTAAATATTAGATTACTAAATGGAGCATTGTTTTGCTCTAAGATAAATTTTTGTGGCTTGGAATAACTCTCTGGAATCTCTTGGTATCTCTTTGCAATATCAGTTTTTGAAGTATTGACACCAAAAATGTATTTCAGTAATTATTGCACTAGTGCAATGTACGGTGGTAAGAACAATTTCCTGCGTCTACTCAGTGTTCTCATGGTTATGCTTGTCTTTTCAGCAACATGATGTCAGGATAAGTTCAGGTTCAAGTGATTACCTGTAACAACCCCAGAGTTGTTTTTTTTTGACCTACATTTTTTATTCTTGATACATGTCTTTGCATTTGTCTGTCTTGAAAAGCACTTTCAAATGTGCCCACCATACTTAGCAAAATACTTTCATATAACACTTCATTTCACATTTTAGTTCTTAACTCCACCAGCTTGTGATACTCTGTGTTTTATCACACGTGGAAAACTGTGGCCCAAAACCAGATCCTCAGAATTCCACAATTTATGATTCTCTCTTGAGATTATTGAACTCCTAGTCTTAATCTCTTTGGTTTGATAAGTACATATGTCTGGTCTTAATTCAATACAGTAGAGTGTTGATTTTCTTTTTATGCTGTGATTTCTTGCAATATTATTGATACAAATAAGAGTGGTCTCAGTCCTGCATTCTTGGTAGACATGAGTCAGTACCAAAAAAAAGATGTCCTGATAAGAATTAGCCTTGCTGGTGAGATGTAGTGTTGTGCTGCAGTTTCATATCTTGGTTTCCTTTCTATATTAATATGTTGCCCCATTTTTGTGTATTCATGGCTTTTAAATTATTTCTTTTTTCTTTAATTTATGAGCTGTGAATTAAAAATTTCATTCATTATTTTGGGATGTGGCTAAATTCTAAAGAATCCACTAATATCCATTAATATTAGCTTTTACAGATGATAAAACAAAGCCAGTAATTTGCATGCTAAACACAATTAGTTCATGTATTTATTTTGACATTGTAAATGATTTCTATCCAGTCACCAGGCATCCTGCCATCCATTAAAAATACAATCTGTACCAATAAAAACAAAGCATCAGCACATCACATCCTACAAAAGGCAGGCAGGCAGCCAGAAACACAAAAAAAAACTTTCTCCACCCTTGCAATCCCCAAATGAAATCCCATTGCCCCAGCCACCTCACCTCTTGTCAAAATGTCAAGTAAAGACAACATCACACCCCAGAGCTGTTAAACCAAACCACCACAGCCATAATTTTAAAGGCAAACACACTGATCTAAGAGAGAGGGATGTGGTTAATTTTGGAGCGTTCGGGCTTCGGCTCTTGCGGCATGTTTCCTTCCAAACCGATATGGAGATGCCATCTACCTATTCTCTCATTCTGTCAGTAACCCAGAGATCTTTAAAACTCATGGCTTGGAGCCATGAGGCTCTGTTCATTGTAGGTAGCATTTCTTAGGAGGCAGAGAGCAGTGGTTTGGTTGGGCCATGTGGTTGCTCTCAGTGTTCATCTCAGAAGTAGCAAAGTGAATCATTCCCACTTCAAGTCAGATTTTAATTTGTCTGGAGTCCTGCCCAAACTTCTGCCTTTGGAATTAGCTGTGGGAGCAGTAATGTGAATACAACAACTGGAAAGATGGATAAGGGAAGTGAATACAACAACTGGAAGGATGGGTGAAAGGATATAAATGACCACTAATTTAATAGCACACCGCAGGATTATCAAGAGCTGAAACAACTACAGACAGCTTTGGCCAAGCATTCCTCGGCAAGAGAAGTTTTGAACAGAGATCCATATATCTTGCCTTGGTTCTATAGTGTGCTTACAAAGTGCTGAACAACTGCTCTCTCTAAGGAGTCCCCCAGAGTCACTAGTAATTTGGAAAAATCTGAATTTGTTCAAAATTATTAGGTATTGCAACCTTTAACATCCTTGTGTTTTTCATATGTAATTTCACAGCAACACTGGCAGTCCAGTATGTAAGGATAAGAAGAGGTGTGAAAGCCAGATAACTCTTTAATTTGCAGTCCATTAATTTTTAATGGACTGCATCAATAATACTCTTCCTGCTTCAGTAACTACTGGAATCTTTGAGGTTCAGTGAAACATTAGGGTAGAGCAGCAACATTCTGAGTACCACAGAATTTAGCTGAAAAAACTTTGATGCTTCTGAGGTCCTCTAGTAAAACATAATGCTTTCAGAATGATAGTATTTTATGCAGCCAATGAGTCTGCATAAAATTTCTGAAAAAGTGGTATCTTGAAATGTTCATATAAAAGGGGCAGGTTGTACATGAGAGACTACAAGACAGAAGGGTCTGTGACCTACTCCTGTTTCTGTTTTGTTAAATGGTCAAAGGCTTATCCTTTAGTTCCTTAACCTTGAATTTCCTCATTAACATCCAAGTGCACTGGTATTTATCACCAAATGGGATATTGCAGGGTTTTCTAGTCCAAATTGATTTGTATTAGGATTGGAAGGCATCAAACAAAAATAGACTCACTGTGAACAGGTTTTGTTCATAAGAGGGCAAGCCCTGTCCTGATGAGTTTTAGGTGCTAAACAGTGAGGGAGACTAGACTGTGGCAGAGATAATGGATTTTTATGTTTTTCAGAGAGGAAGCTGGTCAGTGTATCTGTGCTGGCTCCTTGTCCTGCACAGTAACCACCAGATACTTTAGTCTATCTTCAGTGAGGACAGATCTAATTTGTATTTCCTTCACAGTCCACCTCATGGCATTTGTTCTTTATTGCCACCTACTAAGTCATCTAGCCAAAATCAGACACGGTATCCTTTAACAGTAGCTATTATTAAAGACTAGCCTTGTTGTTTGGATGCAGGTAAAATTTTCTAGGGATCTTGGTGATGAAAGATACTAAAAACAGGTTTGGTATGACGGAAACCATCTTTGGATTATCAATGATGGGTGACAGCATTGCATGCTTTCATGGTACTTACGCTGAGATCCTAAAATATCACCATTTGTTAACATCTTGAATGGAGGGCAGTGAGGTTTCTAGGGTTTCTTGCTATCATGCTCCCCTTTAATAACTTTTCTACTCTCCAGCTAATTAGACTTTACTTTGGGGCTCAGATGATCAACCCATTGCAGTATTTCTGTCCATGGTGAAGACTGTGACACCAGTTGTGCTGCATCAAACACACTCTTCCAAACTTCAGAAAAATGCACCTCAGGGATTTCTTAGCCACATGTGCTATCCTTGCATTGAGTAGGCCTTATAGTTTTTTATTCTCTGAATTTGTCTTATCTGCTTTGAACCTACAAAACTATTGAAAATCTATTATCATGTACAATTAGCATCACAGTTTTGCTTGAGTATTGTGTATGACCCATCACAGAGGCAGAGGTAGTACACATGGGCTTTGAAGTCCCAGAGCATGAAGACATCTAAGATTTATGCTTGAATGGGACAGAAATAAGCTGTGCAACCAGACAAAGAAATAATTCATGCTTTATTGACAGATTGTCACTTTCCACTTGCAACCTCTTGCAATTTTCCATTCAAAAGAAAAAAAAGAAAAAAAAGGGAAAAAAAAAAAAAAAGTCCTGGAAATGTTTGATTTATACCCAGTGGAAATAATCTGGGATTGTTTGGGGTTTTTTTTTTCATTTCCCTGACAAGTATCTAGTTTTGACTTTACCAACCACATCTGCTCTTACTGTATGCTGCACTGTGTAAATAGACTGGGCAAGACACCCTATGTCTCCCAGGTTTGATATGCTTCAAGAAGATACCTAATGTCTGGCCAATTGTTGCACCAATAATTCTTTTCAATGTGCAGATCTGCTCTCACTTAGTGAGCCCATGTAATGTGGATAATCTGGGGCAGACAGCCTGGGATTATACTGCCTGTTTCAACTGTGAAGGCTGCTTGCCAAAAATACTTTATTTGATTCTATTGGCTGGGTCAGCCAGAGTTTAATGGCACCTCATGGTAAGGGGCAATCTTAGAGAATGCCAGACATGAAATACAGAACTGGGTGTGTGCACTCAGGCCCAACCGAAAAGATTTGCTGTTGCCAGTAAAGCTGTTTATACCTGTCAGTTGCTTAAAACTTTAGTGAAGTCACCAAGGTACTATTCAGTGCAAAATGTGAGGAGTCAAGGTGTTCTGCATAGACAACCTCAGAATCATCAGGTTTTCTGGCAGAAAGTCCACAGGAGGCCTCGATTGTAAAAAACATTGCATTCAAATGGAAATATGCTTCCAGTACCACCACAAAAGGTGAAGACTGGGAGCAAGCAAGTAAGTCTGCTTGTTCTAAAATAAATTAAAGAGGGTCAATGTCTTACTTCTCTGAAGTGGAACTCAAGCAACTGCTACAAGGATGACTTGGGAACAAAACCAATCCCGTAGCCACCTGTTGCTTTAAGTGAAAGACATTCTACCCCTGCAAGAAAAATGCACCACAGAAGAGTGGAAGATCTGTCGTCTTCAAACAGTCTTGCTACCATATGTGGCAAGACCATGACCCCCATTTTGTTTCCACTTTGCTTCACCTATTAATATTACTGGAAGCAGGGAACATGGAAAATGAAAATCTCCTTTTTAAGCTTAGTGCAGACTAGAAAAAGAATTGGCCAGATCCCAAGGTACCACTCCTAAAACAATAAGCAAGCATGACAAATAGAAAGCTTTTTCATTTAGAAAACATTAGTGTCGTTGTTATTAAATTTATGGTTAGATAAAATCTCTGTTCAGATACAACAATTATGTGTGATATGCTATGGAGGAAGGACCCAGATTTTTCAGCCCAATCACAGAAGCAATTGCTGAACTGAACAACATATTTATGGACCTATATAGTCTAGACTTGTTATCTTACTCTTTTCCCTCTTCCCTCACTATTTTGTCAACCTTCATCTGGCCAATAAATACATGGGAACCGATTTCTGACAGAGTTAATTACCCCTAATTGTGCCCCTCTTGTTATCTTACCAGCTTTGACTCACCACAAATTGCTCCACTACAGATGTTGGCAAGATAAGAACTCTAGACTCTCTCCATAATATGGATGTATTTATTTATCTGAACATGTCAGGTATGCTGCTGTGGCAGACTGGATCAGTTGTTTCATGACTGCTAGGATTGTACAGGTAACTGGCTGTGCCTGCTGCCTTGGGGGCAGATACAGAGATGTAATTCTGCTGCCTGCTCCAGCCCGTGGCATTGGTGAGATACTTTCAGTCATGACCTAACAAGGTCTGGGTTAATAAGAATCAGCAGAGGATCAAGGGAGTAACATTGCTAGGATGACATAGTGCTTTAGCAAAGGCCAGTGCCCCGTTTGCTGGAATACAAAATAGTTTAGGTATCAATAAATAAAGCATAGAAATTTAGGTTGGCTGGAAAAATGACAAAATTTATCTTTTGGCATTTCCATTTCTGACATCTAGAGGCAAACCTGACGCCTGAAACATCAGTGAAGATATTAAGCAAGTGATTCACAATGAACTTCTGACTCTGAAAGGCATTTTTAATCAGTTCCAGGGTCCTGGCTTATATAAATGTAGGAATGCTATTTACCTCCTTTGGGGAAAGGAAAAAAAAAAGGGGGTGGGGGGCGGGGGGGAAGCCCACAACAAAAATACCCTAAGGGGTTGTAATAAAAGCCCAAATACATTAAACCCAATAAAGATGGGGGAGGGGGGAAATTAAAAGAAAATAGTATTATTGTCAGGAAATTGATTCCAGGGAAATATACATTTTTTGGTCAGGTAAAGGTTGATTTTTGGTTGAACTTTCTGTCTGAAAAATTACACTGAGATCTGCATTGGTGGGGGTAGGAAGTAATTTTTTTATGTCTCTGAGTTCTGTTTGTACATCTCTCAACCTCCCCTTCATCTCTTACTTTTCAATGGGGTTGCACAACCCTTTCAGCAGCCTCTCCCTAGGAGTGAACATTGCCCTGTAGCATGGAAATCCCAGCTCAGTGACATAGCAAATGTGGAAGTAACAAAAAGTTTGAGATAATGAGAGACTTTCCTTGAGGAGAAAAACTGAAACACTGGGCCACCTGCAAAACGGAGAGATTTGATGTGCATCCTCAGTTCTCACTGCCCTCAGACATTTAATATTGTGAATTTTCCTTCAAGTTATGGCCATTCTCTCTGCCCTTCCAAACTCTGATTCCTTGCACAGAGGCAGTGTACACACTGTCCAATATGAAAAATCTTTTGTTGTTGCTATTTCTAACATTTTCCTTCTGTATTTCTGTGTTGCAGATGTGGATGAATGCGCTTCAGATTCTCACCAGTGTAACCCCACCCAGATCTGCATAAATACTGAGGGGGGCTATACCTGCTCCTGCACTGAAGGCTACTGGCTGTTAGAAGGCCAGTGTTTAGGTAAAATCCTCATGTGATATGGTATCTGAGTATCTGTGTATGTGTACCTGTTACTCCCTGAAATAATGTCACTAAGCACTTCTGTCAAGTGCACAGTTAAACCTTCAGCTATGTGGAAACTGTCTTTTGTCTCTGTAAGTGCCAATGAGATGTTTGGCAGAGAGAGTCCCTCATGGAACAAAACTGTAGATGTAAATGCCTTATGACTAGCATCATAATAGTGTAATAACTGGCTTTTCATATTCCCAGTCTGAAGGATTCCCTTTCATGTAAGATCAATTGCAAGCATGTGTGCATAAAGCCTTTTGCCCAAACAGGCCTGTGCTTTCCTTACTGTGGCCATGTAGGGACCTGAAGGGATCCTTATTTGTTACCAAGAAATGGGACCGACAGTAAATTCGTATCAATCAATTCTTTTGTTTGGGAGTGAGAAAAAAATTTACCTCTGAACTGGGTGCCATTTCACAATCTTCCATGCAGTTTTATTTCAATTTTATTATTTTCCTTGCAGCAATGTCCTGTTCATCCTTTTAGCTCAGTCCTGTTGAAAAAACATCGCTCAACACACAGCACAGGAAAACAAACCTTCCATCTCCCCTCGACCCCAGCCCTTTCCCCTTACTTGACATGCTCATGGGATGATGATGTAGACGCTAATTTTAGGTACTCAGGTATGACCTAGGAATCAGCATACAACTTTTTTAAAGAGAATTTGCCCATTACTATTTTTTCCCCGCAGTGTAGGCTGTTTGATGCCAGCTCTGTGGAGCTGGACCATCCCATCACACCTCCAGGAGAATGGGCTTTTCCTGCCCATTGGTCCCAGGAGCATCTCCAGTTATTTTCCAGCTTTCTCCTCCCAAGCAAAAATTCTGTGAAGGACTCATTTGTGGCTGCTTTCCTAACTACTGCAAACAGCTGCTGTGTAATTCCCCTGGCACGCAGCAGGCTGAGCCCTGTCCCAGCTGGGGTCTGTGCAGCCATAGCCACTTCAGGGAGTCACTGTCTTGTTGTTCCCCTCACATAAGAAGTCTCCAAGGCCTCTGCTCCTTAATCTATGATAATCTTAATCAACTTCTCTTGGGAAAAAAAACAAACCTGCACTGGGGAATGTACAGGCATTTGTGTCGGGAAGGAAGGCAGATTCTGCTCTGCATCACCTGTTCTGTTGCCCACTTACTTCTCCCAGTTACAGGCCAAATGAAAGGGCTGTGTGCAGCATTCTGGATTTGAACATAGATCTAAAATACTCTTCTTCTAGATTGGTATAGCAGAGAACTGAAATGGCTGCATTGATGATTTGAGTACCTGCTTATGCTATTTAAAATAGGGAATAACGTCCAGCATTGCCCTATTTAAGTAATCATGGGGTGGATTATTGCAAGGGATGTGAAAAAGGAAAAGCAAATTGTGTTTAGAGTTGCTATATTTTTCCCTAAATTTCAAAGAAGTCTCAGTTTTCCATACTTTATACTGGCTTTGGAGAAGTGATTTTTGCTGCCATAAAGCAGTAAAGGAATATTTACTGTAATCAGAGAGACAACTTGGGGTTTAGAGACAGATTTTTTTTGTGCACTGTTAGTAGTGCAGTGGAATTCAGTGGAATTACCGATTGCTGATAGTAAATCACCATTACAAAAACCTACACTTCTGTCTGTTGCAATTATCCTGTAAAGTTTACACAGAGGAGCCAGTGCAGCAGTACCCACACGACCCATCCACAAGAAGCAGCTCTGTAGAGCTCCTTATCCTCAAAATTTAACACTCCTGAGATAACAGTCCTGCAAAGGACAAAGCATGTACTTAACCTAATGCATTGTGTCAGTGCAATGAGGAACTAATTTACTTTAAACCTGTGTTATTTTTGCAGGATTTGGTAAAGTCTGCTGCTGATGTACTCATCACCACTGACCTGGCCTTTAGGTTATCTTGCTGACTGCATATAGTATTTTCTATTGCATAAATTTAGCTTCAAAGCTTTATAGCAGCCATTTAAAAAAATCTCCATAAATCAAAAGCCAGTTGATACCAAAGGAAATGTTAAGGCTTTGAAAAGACAACTGTTCCAGCTGTTTCACTTTAGTTTTTAGTTCTGAAGCAAAAATCTTCTAGCAATTATCATCTTACATATTTTAGAGCATTTTCTTGTGCTCACAGCACTCAGTTGCATGCATTGCTAATACATTTCAGCCCAAACTGCTATTTTGGCATTAAATTAACTGTTTCCACAGTCTGTAATTTGTCAGTAAAAGATTAATATAAAAAGAGAATGTGATTATTTGGAAAGAAAATCTTTCAAAAATAGCCTCACCTAAAAAAGAAGCCTGTAATAACAAACACTGCTGTTCCAGTGAGCAGCTTTGGTATATGTGGAGGCAAAGAAGTTTTCTATTTTGGTTCTGCCAAAAATTTGCTGCAGTGTTGGCTGTGGTTGTGCTGGCAGCCTATGCCAGCTGTCAGGTATCCTTTGAGGGAGCTGCTTAAAGGAACAAACTGGGCTGCCTGATTTTAACTGAAGATTACAGCAATGGCAATACATCAGACACACTGGTAGATGTCAGATGTGGATAAAACCACATTACCACATTCTACTGGGGAGAGGTATATTTTAACTATAACTCCGTGTCTGAATGCCTGGAAGTTTGGCTGTTACCTCCATGACCAGCGTGCTGGGTTATTTCTGCATTATCAGAACTGTTGGCTCAGTGTGCTTGCTGCTTTTTATCTCATGTGAAAATGCAGACCACTCTACTTTCCATCCTTCCCACCACAGACATAGATGAATGTCGCTATGGCTACTGCCAGCAGCTGTGTGCCAACGTGCCCGGTTCCTACTCCTGTACGTGCAACCCAGGCTTTACCCTGAACGACGACGGGAGGTCCTGCCAAGGTATGTGGATGGTAAACCATGGCTGAAGCCTTTGGTCCCCCTCAGCCACATCCTGAAAACTTGCTTGTTTTCAGAACACAAGTAACCTTCCCAGCATTGCTTTTGAAAATGTTCACACGTTTGTCAGATGGATATTTCTGTAGTTTCACAGTACCTCGAAGGGGTTCAGGTGTATCAGGAGAAATATGCACAGAGGCCCAAACCTCAATTCACTCAATTCAGTGGAATTACCAAGTGTTCAGGCACTGAGTTTATTATTAAAATCTGAGGTTGTGTGACCCAGCTGAGACAGGAAACCTTTGTCAGATCAGTATATCAGTCTCCCAAGATCCAGACTGGAGTACTAAGCATTAGACCACCTTTTGCTACCTTTGATGTGCTACATCAAAGTCAACACAACCTCTTCACAGTCTTCCTAGCAAAGCAGCGAGCATCTTCCCACATGCTGCAGGAGAAGGTCTGTGCTAACAATGCCCAGAAGTTGTTAATGTCCCACAAGGCAAAAAAGTATTGCTTTTGCCTTAGCCTGAGGTTTCCATAAGGACTCCTCATCGTTGCATTATCTTTCTTAGGAAAATCCTGCTGCATTTTTTTCTCAGGTCTGTTATTGCTTCAATGCTTCACTTCCACTCATGTTGTGTTTCCAACATTCTATTCCCAGGCATCAGCCTGAATCCAAATAAACTATACTGACTTAGTTATATTTTTTTCAGAACAGATTGTTCTGACTGTACAGCTAATCTCTGAAATGCTCTGCAGTAAAACAAATGAAACTGGAGTTTGGGGAGAAGTCACTGATGAATTTGGCATTGGTTTCCCATAGATGTGAATGAATGTACAAGTGAAAACCCTTGCACTCAGACCTGTGTCAACACCTACGGCTCTTTTCTTTGCCGCTGTGAACCTGGCTACGAACTGGATGCTGATGGAGTTAACTGCAGTGGTAACTGTCTTATTTACTGTTTTGGTTTCTTTATTCTATTCTATTACATTTACTTTTTCAAAGGTATTGTTTTGTATGTACTTTTTAAAAAGCTTTTTGCCTTGGTCCATGGTACCATCAGGATAGCTGCAACTCATATGATCTTCCTTCCAGCTAAAGCACTCAGCAAATACCCAGAAAAGCTCAGTTGAGAAGTGCCACAAATTGTTTTAAAGAAATAAGCTAAATTCAAAAAGCTCCAAGGTAACAGCAAAACATAAGAAAGCATTTTGTAACGCTGGACAGGAAGCTTTATTAGAACAAGTAGAGATAGTCCTAGAACATTCTTCCATGATTAAAGAAATACTTTATATAAAGCCCTTTTCCATTTGTCTGTTGAATGCATGTATTTCTCTTACTCTTAATGACTGCTCACTTCTGCCTGAAACTTTCCCCAGTTTCCCCTGTATGGCTCTGGCTTCACTTCAGAAACAATATATGACTCCTTAGTACAGTTATTGCTGACCTGTTCCGAACACAGCAGAATAAATTGTGCTTATGTCACTGTAATTTTTTCCTCTCCGGTTTTTGTTTTTATTTTATTATTTTATTTTGATTGACGGCAAAACTTATTTCTTTGCTTATTGTTCCATTGGCCTGATAAAATTAAAGAATTCAGCCAATATTTCTTGGAAGAAAAAATGCACTGGAAAATGCTTGAGTTTTAATTTACAGTAAACAGATGTAACATGCTGTTTCTGAGAGAGAAGACATGAGATGCATTGTACATGATTAGTGTTTCCCAAGATATTTTTCCTGCAAATCTCCTTGTTATAAGGGAAAGAACAAATATTAAATATCTAAAGGGTCTTAGGAATTAAACATTTAGTCTGCAACACCTAACTTAGTGTTCTGCTTTCTGATGGATTTTCTTCTTCCAAGTTAGACTCCTGAATGTTTTTTTATGTATTCACCTCCTGAGCTACCTGGGGATCTGAACCAGACAAGTTCATTGCAATGCCCAATAAGGTGGTGCTTGAGCTTCATCCTTGGCTGAGAGCTAAGCTAGCAAAAGGTTTTTCTGCTATCCAGCTATAGAGCAGAAAATCTTTTCCTGACAATCTTGTGCAAGAAAATGTTTGACAAAGCAAGTCAAGTTTCTCTGGATGAGCTTCTTCCACTTCACAGCAATCACTAGACGTCTGAGGCTCGCCAAGGGAATGACTGGTTAGGAGGACACTCTTATGAGACACCCAGGATTCAGATGGGAAGTATTCTTGGACCAATTCAAGGAAAGAGGCAGAGATTTCAACCTGGCTTTCCCAACATCATCAATATTTCCTAATCACAGAGGTCTTCCAAGTGCATTAGATGTGCTCTGAAATTACATCCATCCTGTTGTCTGCACATAGCCAGCAGAATGCCAGGTGTTTAGGAACACTGTGGGCTCAAAAATGTAGGACCTTAGGGACTCTTAAGTCCCTCAGCACCTGACAGCAGCCATGCACCATTTATATGCATCCAATATGCTGGAGGTCTGGGCTAGGATGCCAGAGGGTGACTGACATCTTGGTCACTTTATGGAGTCAGCCCTCAGTCCATGTATTTTCAAGAAGGTGTTTATTTCAGTGAACTCACTGGGGAATCTCACACAATAACAGGACTGTGTAGGTGTAGAGTTCCTTTCATCTCCCTTTTGATAATCTGATTTCAGCCCTAAAGCCACTTGGATACATTTGGACTTCAAATACTTTCCAATCCATCTGCACAAAACACCAGAAGTGGATAAATGGACTGAGCCCAATTTAGAAGAAAGGGAAATTCAGTCTGAAGAGTAAAAGTGATTTGCCTGGGAGAGTCAACATGCAGAGCTGGGAATAAGAACTTGGGAGTTCCTGGCTAGGGCTCTGGCCTTTGTTTCTTTCTTCCCCTGAACGGGGAAATAAGGAAATGATTAGTGGCAGCCTCTCTCAGCCTAGTGCCTTTGCATGTGTTTTCCACTCAGTCAGCCATAGCTCCATGTGCAGCTCTGAAGTTTGTCTTTCTCACTTGAGCACAGTTCTGCAGACTGACACAATGACTGGTCAATTCATGAGTGCAAGGGGAAAGAGCACAGTTTCTGCTTTCAACAGAAATTTGACAGGCTGCCTAGCTTCCAGGGTATCTGGGAGAGGGCTGGGTCTTCCAGTATGTCTGACCCAGGCAGGGATGTGCTCTTGTAGTCTTGCTGGAATGACTTGGAAGTAACTGACTAGAGGCTAAGAAACAAAAAACTGCATTTCTGCTGGAACCCATGTGGCCCTGGGAAAGTGAAGCTTGCTCTAAAAAAAAAAAAAAAAAAAAAAAAAAAAAGAAAAAAAAAAGAAAAAAGAAAGGGAAAAAAACCACCAAAAAACTACTGCCAAGTCTTTCCTTTTAAATTACACTGAAGCTTTGTTGTCAGCATATCCGTCTCTGACGTAAAACAGAAATGAAAACATAGCCAACTGGTGACAGGTATTAGAAAAGAAAAAGAAATAAATAGAAGCCATACATTGTGTTCAGCAGCAGCTCTGGTTTCCTTAGGAAAAAAGTGTTTAACCAAGAACTTGTTGTATAGTTTGTCAATTTGCTGCAGAGTTTTAGGGAGCTGGAGAGCGCCAGCTGAGATGATGGGCAGGTAGTCTGGATGGCCACCTGCCTGCAGGACTGCTCTTTTGACATTAAAGGCAAGGACACTAAACTTTGTTTTACCACTGCAGACATGGACGAATGCAGCTTCTCAGAGTTCCTCTGCCAGCACGAGTGTGTGAACGGGCCTGGTTCATACTACTGTACCTGTCCTTCGGGCTATAACTTGCTTGACGACAGTAGAAGTTGCCAAGGTAACATTCCTGCACTGATTAAAACTCCTGGGGACCAGAAAATAGATCCTGTGTCTAGAAAGAGGTTTCCAAGAATTGAGATGCTCGGTCTTGGCACTGCACAGTGAAATACTCGTAGGGGCCAATTATGCAGTTCTGGTAAGAATGTTGTCACGTGAAAATTCCTGCTGAGGTGAATTGGTGTGTTGTTTAAGACTTTAATGTCTAGGAAACAGCTACACAGGAAAGACCTCAAATGCTCTCCCCTCTGCTATACATCTACTTTTCCCATTCTCTAAGATCGGAGAGTTTAAGCAGCCAATTCCCTTCCCTTTTTTTTTTTTTTTTTTTCAGCATTTAGCATGTGGGAGCACTCTAATAAGCAGAAATCAATGGAATAAAAACTGGTCTTAAAAGAGGGGACAGTTATAAAAAGGCCCCTTCTCACAGTGCAAGAGTTTTATGAATTTTGGGGTAATTTTTTAAGATGGAAACCAGTTTGTAGGAGTGGTATTTTGTACATATTTCCCTGCTTTAGCCATTCTCTCATTCCTTGTGTTTTAGATATCAATGAATGTGAAATAAGAAACTTCACCTGCACTTCACAGCAAACATGCTTCAATATCCCGGGAGAGTATAAATGTTTAGACCCAGTACGATGTGAGGAGCCTTATCTCCAGATTAATGAGAAGTGAGTACCATACCCACAGCCACAAAAGCAAATTCTGTCTTGTGAGAGTTGTATCTAAAATAAACCAAATAAGCTACAATTTTGCAACACAGCCATGAAGTCTGTCTAAAGCTATACATACATGCTATTGCTACATTTACCACTGGTAAGCTTTATAAAAATAATAAATTGCACTTCCTTACCAGGTCACCAGGTGTGATATGATATCTGATCTGATATGATATATCATACTCAGATGTATGTAAAGTTAGACTGGAAAAACAGATATCAACTGAGAAAACAGCAAGGCTTGTGATGTAGTAAGAGACATTTACTTACATTACCAACTGACTTCATATATGTGCAAATGCAGCCTGTTTATTAGTAGGAATATTTTCTGCAAATGGTAACTTGTTTATGCCTGGGAAGTACTTTAAAATATTAGATGCTAGTTAGAGCAGGATACAAACAGTTTCTTATTGCTTAAAGGTTAAAAGTTCTGAATAGTTCACAGACTGATCTGCCTTGCCCAGAAATTGGGTATGTCTGGATGAGGCTGTTAGCACTGTTACTGTCTCAACTGGAAATCATTTGAGCATGCAAACAATAAACCCTACATTTCTAGAAATACTCTCTTTTACATTTTTGTATGTATTTGCTGGAGCTAAAAATATTTCAGTTCCAGACAGATCTCAATATACTGCAGTCCACATTATTTCATCCACAGTGTTTACACTAAACCCAATAACCTGGAATTGCTTGGTAGCCTAATATATCTTATAGAAAGACAAGAGATAATTAATTAGAATGTTTCCTTGAGAATTTATGAATGTATTTACAGAGCTTTCTTTACTAGGGCAGCTGAAGAGTGGACACATAGTGTTTGTCTAGTTCTTTGTTTTCCTACCTTGGTGATAGAGTCTTAAACTGGAATTTGAAATAACTGAATCCTCTGCATCTAAATTCCCCAGAGCCTAACTACAGAGTCCTTGCAGAGCAGCTTGCACCAGAACTCTTGATCTCTGAGCTTTGTGTTTAGTGGCTTTGACTCATGTTTAGATGGAACTGCACTTAATTTGTGACATATGTCTAGAAGTGGTCAGTATAAAAGCTAAGTGAATTCCTTGCATCTGTGTTTTCTGTGGAAGGAATTGGGTGTTCATAATGCCAGGAGCCTCTTGATGGGGGACATGCCAGATGCACTGTCTGAAATGTCAGTAGTGGAAGTTATAGAAAAAACAGTCAAAAAGACCCTTGCACAGACAATTCCCTCAATATGGCTTTTATAAAGGGATATCCTGCCTTACAACCTTCTTAGAGTTCTCTGAAGAAATCAGCAGCATGGCTAGGGCACATGGACTGATGCAGTCCATTTGCATTTCCAGAGGCTTCTGAAAAGACCCTCACATAGTCATTATGGAAATTTAGCAGTTGTAAGTAACAGAGAAAATCCCCTGGAACAGAAGAATAAGAGGCTGAGAGATAAAAATTAAACAGAGCATAGTATTAAATTGTCAACTTGCCCACTGAAGTTCTGCAATGGTCTGAGGTGGACCTACTTGGTCCATCATAAGCAACCTGGGAAAAAGAATAAACCACGAGATGGGCAAAGTCTGCAACAGTATCTGAAGACAGTAGATAAAAGAGTGGGTAGAAAAAAAATGCAGAATAAGCCTCAATGAATGTGCAATAAAAATAGCAGATTAATTCAGAGTAGATTAACTTGAAGTAAAAAGAAAATCCCAAATTCACAAATTAAATAAGGACCACTGATTTGATCATAATCCATGCAAACTGAGATTTGAGGGTTCTAGTTCTATGATCTGCAGTACTCACTAGAGGTCAGAAAAGCAATCTGAATTTCAAGTGTTAATAGGTAGAGAATATCCTTGGAGTACATGCTCTTGTGTACCACATCTCTAAGACTGTGAAGTTCCTTACCCTCCTGTCAAAAGAAATGTAACTGGACAAAGGCTCATAAGAAGCAATGAGGATGAGCAAAAGTATGGAATCGCTTCCTTGTGAAGAACAGCCAAGTTAGAGCACTTCAGCCATCAACAGGGTCAAATATGAAGCCCTGAGATGGCTGAGGAGCATGAGCAGAGATTGAATGGCTGCTCTCCTTTCAGTAGAACAGCTGGGAGCATCAGATAAAGTCAGAAAGAGGCCAAGCAAAGAGAGATGAGAGGGGCTGTGGAGTTCCTGGCCACAGGGGCCTGTGGATGCCAAACATTCATGTGGGGAGCTGGAAAAGCTGATGGATAAGAAATGTATTGATAGCTGACAAATACAAAGAAGATTTTTTTATTTCAAGGATTCTCTGAGTCACAAACAATTGGAGATTGTTGCTGGAAGTGTCATATGATTGGCTTGCTATTCTCTTCTTTCTTAAGGCTCTGCATTTGATGTTTGATCCAGAATGTCTACTGTATGTTCTCATGTAGTATACAAAATACGGTGAAAAAAAATCACTACCATTTATGCAGAACTATCAGCGAAATGATCTAATAATATTTTGGGACAGTTTAAATTACTATCAGAACAAACATGTATGGAGTATTCTACACCTGAAGGCCCGCTTCAAAGAAAGTTCATATTTTTGAGTGATCTAAGAAGAATGCCAAGGTATTTTGGTCAAGAAAAGAAAAGGAGGCAGGATTTAGGCCACAATAGTAAAACAGAGCACACTAAAAGTGAGAAAATTCATTACAAGTTACATTGACTCTTTTAGCTGGTCAAAAACATTATTTGTTTATTTCTTTATGCACCTATATTAGCATAAAAAAGAATCAAATATTACAGCAATTTGTAACCCCTGATGACAATTCTATCTCTGACAACCAGCCGCTGCATGTGTCCAGCTGAGAACCCTGGATGCAGAGATCAGCCGTTCACCATCCTGTACAGAGTGATGGATATGGTGTCTGGGAGGTCTGTGCCTTCGGACATTTTTCAGATGCAAGCAACAACTCGCTACCCTGGAGCCTATTACATCTTCCAAATCAAATCAGGGAATGAGGGCAGGGAATTCTACATGCGGGTAAGTCTAGTGCTCACTGGGGGAAACATGGAGTATTTTCTTGTTACCTGAATGTCCTGATAGCACAACTGAGCTTTTCATGGCTATCATTTAAACCTTCAGTATGAGGCAGTTTTTACATACAGATGTGCAGAGCAGCATGCTGATCTGCAGGAACTGCTGGATCTCTCAGGAGAGTAACCTACCCAAAGTAAACATGCTTCTCCTATGAGACAGTAGGTTTAGGAAAGCCCAGAGCTGTACCCCTGTCTAAGAATAGCTAAGGTCTCCCAAGCTCAAGGGAAACTATTGTGCCAAACTTTTTTATTTGATGGACAATCAACAAGTGTCACCAAAAGATTCTGTGTTTCTTGTCTGTTTTATTAAACTCTTCATTGGAAATTGAAAAACATGAAAACAAAAAAGTAAGAAAAAAATCCCACCCCTTTATGCCAACAATTGACTTTCTGGGTTCTTTTTTTTAATTTGTTATGAATTTTTTTCACTGAGAACACACATTTTATGTAGACACTGTTGGAGAAAACTTAATCACCTGGGATTTTTTAACTCGTTTTCCTCAGAAGATCTCTTTTTTCCCCAGTCATCTTTGCCACACCACCAACATTACAGAGATTGCAGGGGTGCCTGCAGAAAATGGGACACATCCACAAGGGATGGTGACACTCAGGAGGTTGATTTTCAGCCCCAGGCAAAACCTGGCTCTGACATTCACATTAAGTCCTGTTCTGTGGCTGCTGAATGTTCCCATCCCTCATGGACATGGATAGATTCCAGGATATATTTCTCACAAGAACCTCAGATTCCCACTGTAAGAAAAGGAAAATGTTTCAAAATCCTGAATTGACAAGAAGTCCCATTACAACCATTTACATCTCACAAAAGCTTTCCTGTTGCAAAGTAATTATTGATCCCACTGACCTCTTCCCCTCATCTGGGCAGATCTAGCAGGTGCTGAGGCCCCAGCACTCACCCCCATTGCCCGAGCCTGCTGTTCCAGTGATTTACTATGCAGCCATTCCCTGGGCATGGCCAGATGAGAGGGACATTGTGCCCTTGCTGAGGCCCCAGGACCCTGCCTGGCACAGACCAGGCAACATGCCCAGCCCTCCTCATGATTATGTCAGCCTTCTCTGATCAAAGGTATTAAACACCCTGTTTTGAGGTAAAACTGGACAGGTAAAACAGGACACACTATGTCTATGTAAGTTCCCAATGGAAAACAAACTGCAGTTGGTTTTAAGATCAGCAGCTCTGATTTTTAAATACACATAAGCCACTGTTCTGGTCGGATACTGCAAAGGTCTGTTTACATTTAATAAAGGACTGATTTTCTGAAGTGCCATTGCATATTCAAAGATCTCTTTGGACGGTAAGGTTTGTGCCATTAACATACACAATGTACCACAAACCCAGACCCCCATTCACATGGGAATACTTGTTCTCCAGCTTCTGTTAACAAAACCTCTTCTGCGTGTCCCCTGCTTCACAGTAACACTGTCCTTTACATTAAACTAAAGAATACCTCAAACAAACAAATGAACAAACAAAAAGGTATCATAACTTGCTTATACCCTAAATCAGTGTTTTCATCTTTTTTCTTTTTTAGGCAATAGCAAGGGTCTATGTTCAATAGGTATTTTAATGTGCAGGGCTCGCAAAGGCTTTACAAACCATAGAAGGTGGTAGTTCACACTGAAAAGAAGCCAAATGCTGAAATGAAACTCTCTCCCATCAGTTGTTGCAGTGGAATCAAACAATGAAACAGAAAACACCTATTTTGGCTGCTTGAAGAATGTAGTGAGACAGTAGTTTTGAAGTTTTGGCAATCTCACTTGCTTTCTCTTGTTTTATGCACAGCAAACAGGACCAATCAGTGCCACTCTGGTGATGACCCGCCCCGTGAAGGGGCCCCGTACTATTGAGTTGGACTTGGAAATGATCACTGTCAACACCGTCATCAACTTCAGAGGAAGTTCTGTCATCCGGCTGAGGATATTCGTATCACAGTACTCCTTCTAAACCTCTGTGCCCTGGAAACATTAAGCCAAAAGAGACAGTTCCTCCTCTGCAGAACTCTCTCCTCAAAAGCCAGTACCTATAGCAGCTCCAGACCAAATCACTGTTTCCAGAGACCCAGTGACCCATGCCTGTCTGAGCTGGGAGGCCTCTTCATGCACAGTCCCAACCAGGATGCAAACAGCTGAAGATCCCATATGATTCTCCGTGTGGTCATGTATTTTAAGGACTCTTCTCACTGTAAACACTTCTAGGGCATGAGTCTATGTGAAAGACTGTGAACCTTTGTAGCTCCAAGGCTGCTTAGCAGAAAGCACCGAAAAACTGAGGAAAAAGCTGGCTTTTGCAATCTTGCCTTTTTAATTTTTTTTTCATTACAAATGAAAAGCAGACAAACAAGCAGAAACAGAAACAAAGAACACCACCTATTGAAACAAGGGACATCAGAAGTCCTAATTTGCATTCCCAATTATCTCTGGAATTATCAGTCAGGCACTTTGTTTCAATTCACCCTGCATTTGTCTTAGTTTCACCGGGGTTTTTTTCATTCTATTTTATAGTTAAAATTCACTGTAAATTCATTCCAAAACACATGTTGTACTATGTAATCTTTTGCTTTCTGACAAAGTGTCACATGTTTGGGTTCCTTTCTGTATTAAATCTTTCTATATAACAGAGTTCATAGAAATCTATCACTGGATGGTGTGTTTTACAACATTTAGGATTTTATGCTTATTTACACTCAAGATCTTTGACACAGGCCTCCACTGCCAGAATATTGTGCAGCATAAGTTGGGACTTTAGAGCAGATAAGAATCAGAATCTTATTTTTCCCTGTTTTCCTGAGTGTGATAGTTGCAAACAATCTGTAATAACCACAAGGTAGTAATACTAACTCTGTAGTTATGGCTGCAATTAATCTCCTGTTCAAAGACCACTCAGGTCAGACCTGTCCAAATTCCTACAGAAAATATGAATTGGTTTTTTCACTTGCAATCTCTGTTCTACACTTCTAACATGGGAGAAATAGCTGAAAAGGACTAGGACCAGTCTTATTGTGCATCTACAGCAGAGCAGAATGGACTATGCCAGTACCCCAATCTCAAACAATGGGATCCCACAGTTTCCATGGGCATTGTCTTCTCAGGTGTAACTGTTGTAACCAATAGAAAGTTTCTTCTAAAGTCTAATCTGAATGTCCATTGTAATCTGTTGCTTTTTAGCCTAATTCCAGTAGAAATTGAGAACAGTTTATCTTCCCCTTTGCAGCAGTCTAACATGTCTGAAGTCTGTTGTCATGTCTCCCTCAGACTTTTCTTCTCTAGTCTAAACAAACCCAATTCTTTTGGTCTTTCCTCATACATCACATTTTCTGGACCTTTGATCATTCTTGTTGCTCTCATCTGGATTCTGTCCAGTTGGTTCACATCTTTTTTGAAGCACAGTGCCCAAAACTGTGAAAAGTATTCCAGCTGAGGCCTCTCAGTGCTAAGCTAAATCTATATATATGTTTAATAGTTTGAAAAAAAAATATAAAAATTGCATAGTTGGAAGGTAAAATGCGTGTTGAACCCACTGGCACTTTGGTTTTTATTTTAATAGGGATGAGGCTTTATATGCCTTGTTCTTAGGTTTGTCTGAAACAAGCTCTTTTGCTTGTTTTTTCTTTACTGCCTTATTGGCTCTCTAGCATTGCTAGGACAGGACCTTTGCTTTGTCTTTTGAGAACTGGAAGTGCCCAGTGCTACCTGGGAGAAGGAGTTTACAAAGATTATAATGTGAGCAACTAGGAGCAGAGTAGCAATGTGAGGTCTTCATTAAAGTGGAGTAGTAAATAGGAGAATACAGACTTGGAAATTTATTACAACAGAGACTGCATGACCCAATCGAAAAACTGATTCTTGTTCCTAGTAAGCTTTGTTAATTAGTAGAGACTCTGCTCTTTTTCCTTGTACTCAGCTTATAGGAAGCCTTGGTGCTCTCAGCAATGAAACACTGAGTTTAGCAGCTTCCGTTTCTTAATGGTTTAAAGGTTTTCTGCCTGCTGCTACAACATCCCAGGATGCTGTGGCTCAGAGCTCTGTCCTTTTATTGTAAAAACAAAAAGGCTGGAGAGTGACTCCAGGGTTTAGTGAGCCAAGCTGAAGGCAGAGAGCCAATGAGTTTTATGAGCAGCTGACTTGGAGGAGATAAATGCAGAGGAAATGGGCAGAGAAATATCAGAAACAAGAATTTGTTTCCTGAGTGTATCATGGCTCATCAAGTACCACAGTCTTGGAGGGAAAAATAGAGATGATCAGGAAGGAAGGATGATAATTTATAACCGTGGGACTAAAAGTGCCCCTGTTCCAGATGATGGAAATAAAACATGGGAAACATGCAGGCTCTGGTGGACCAGAGACCAGCCGAGGGGCAGGCAAAGTCTTGCACTGAAGATGTCCAACTCTTAAAATGCTGACAGCTTTCCCAGTGCTTAAAATCCCCTCTTCCCCCCTTTTTGTGCCCCTATATTCTGGCCTCTTCACGCCCAGTTGAGGAGTCCCCTCTTCCTGCCACCACATCACCTCCTGGAATGGATGTGCACCCTTAGACATCAGACAGTTTGTCACTTCTGGCCTGTTCTCCCATGGCCCCCACATACCAACCTGATTTAACCCTAATTTAGAAACATCAAAAACCCAGAGGAATTCCATAACAAAACACTTTGTTAAAAGAGTAAAGCTTGAGTGCTTGGTTTTAGCAGGGTCCAGCAAATACTCATAAAACAATATTACACTTTCTGTATAAACATTCTGCGCCTTACAAAAAAGTGAAAAGTCTGGAAACAAAGGAATTCAGCCACTTCTCAACCGCCATAACATCTTTCATCACTCACTATCACTTCAGCCAACTTAAACTTTGCCAAAAATATATGCCAATCTCAAAATAATAAATTACTAGCAGTTTATAACATCTAAACTCTCTATTTCCTAGTCAGGGGTCTGTTTTCAATAGACCACTGCAGACTCAACTATTACAGCAATTCTCAACAAATAAAAAGACTATGCATGTCAGGTTTTAACAGCATAAAAGTTAAAATGTAAACATGCAACTGCTGCATATATTCATGTCTTCTTTTGAGGCCAGAACTCCTCAAAAGCAGACAGAATTCCAGGTCTGCTTAGAAAATGATTCTTTATTCTAACCCACTGCTGATGATTTTCCAACATGAAGAGTTTTGCCAGATGGTTAATGGCCAGTACTCTGACAAGCACCAAAAGAGGGCACAGACCCTGGCCTGGGTGTGTGTGGCTTCCCTCAGGCTCTGCTTGCTCAGGCTGGCAGAGCTGTTCCCTTGCCAAGCAGAGAAGGGACAGCTCTTTGCCTCTCCTGCCTGTCAGCTATCATGTCCGTTTGAACATAGGTCCTGAGCAGAAAAACTGCCCTCCACTATGTGTTTGTACAGCACCTATTGCCAGTACAGTAACTGGAATAAAAGGGAAAGAAAGCAGATATGGCAGTAATCTTTGACAGAGATCACAATATTTGGGAATCAGAAGCTATTCTGATAAATAACAAATTGAGTCATGCTAGATGGGTTAGGTGCCAGAGGGAGTAGAATAGGTCCTATCATCTGGCTTACTTGACTTTGAGATATTTTTAGGGAATTGACTTTTTTTACACAGACAACAAAATGTTATTTCACTCAAGAGTTTCCTGGGTCCCACAGAATCACTTTTCAACTGATGATTTTCTCTGACTACAATAACTTTGTTAAAAATAGCCCAACTTCTTTTGAGAACCTGGTCACTCAGCATCACTGAGTGTACTGTCCAGAGCCATTCATAAGAGCCCTCTCCTCTTCATTTGGGGGCCTGTATTCATAATTACTTTTTTTTTTTTTTTTTTTTTTTTTTTTTTTTTTTTACTTAGCCTTCAGAAAAGCCAACTTTTATTGTCTCATTAACAAGCAGAACTTGCGTAGTAATTTTTCTCTGTCTAGAGCTGGCAGAACAATATAATCAGTATAGTTTGTGGTCATGCAAGTTCTCCAGTCTGGCTTATTCACAGAATATGCTACTGAATATCTTCCACAGCATGTAGCTGTATTAGAGCACAATGAAAATGTCATAACATAAAGGTGTTTTAAAAAAAGAAAAAGGAATAAAAGTATGGCCTAATGTTATTAATTGTTGACAGGCATTATTGTCAAAATAAATCTCTATCCTGGAGGGACAAAACCCTCAGCCGGTGTTAATCTGCATGACTGATGCTTTTCAATGAAAAGATAACAAGTGTCCTTAGACTCTTCCCTGTGTATGTGTGAAGCACTGCACACATATCTGTATACAAGAGAATTTACAGAAGCTACAGGAGTGGTAGTGTGGCGCTGCATTTGGAAGTCAAAGAGCTGTAACAAAACACAGCACAAGCAAATACTGTTTCCTCATCTGACACAAGTCCAGACAAATGATTTACACCCATTACATTTTGTTGTTTTAAGTCTGAACCAATTTTGAATAGCTCAACCCCAAAGCAGGTGACATGTACGAAGACCGAGGGTGATGGCCATAACTAAGCTTTTGGAAATTCTGCAGAAAGCCTGCCTCATGAAGGTGATGTGCTGAAGGGTCAGTGCCACAGGGGGTGTAATGGTCAGAGGTATTTGTGGGTGGGGAGGTCAATGACAGCTGGCTGCTATCTGCCCCTGCCCCTTTCCTCACCTGTTTCAATGCAGAGTGTAACTGAAGTTTTTAACTGTGCCCATCAGCTTGTGGAAATCTCACCTATTCCCATTCTTAGCTCAAACTTCTGAGATCCCTCTAGTGGTTTGTAAACAGATCCCCCTGGGTAACTCAATTAATACTGGTGAAGCCACACAAGGGAGGGTTTGCGTACAACTTTTACACTAGGAAGTAAATAATGATGCAGTAACCTCAGTGTAAGAACTGAGGAATCTATCTGACTAGGGAAGGGGCCTATAGGAAACGCTACAGCAATCAAGAACTCCTGAAATACTCAATCTCTTTCAATTGCCTTTCCCATACCCCAGAGGTCACTCATTTTCCCTTTGTCCTGGTTTGTCCTGGACAGATGATCTCATTATAGTCATGCACTGCAAGCACATGCTGAATGAACTCTTCTTCTTTGGCACTACTTAACACTTGCCTTTTGGAGATCAGTTGTAGGCTAATTGTCTTTTCTAGGGCCTGACTGACCTCAGTTGCTCTTCTCATATCCAGATCCATTATTTTCCCATCATGTTCTTCTGCATCCACCACCTGTGCAAGCTTTTCATGTGTTTCACTAGAGATGCAGGCACTACCATGTTCTAAGCACTCTTACAGCTAAGTATTATGAATGGCTGAAGGGATTGCCCAGCCTGCTGGTAGAACCTGGCTTCATGAATAGGATTTTAAAAAACCCACAACTCCTCAGTTTTGAAGGTGAAAGATGTTCTTCTAGGTCCTGATTTTCTCTGGAAGAGGCATCTGTTATCATGTTGGCTTAATAGTCTCAGGGCTTTTTAAGGAGTCTGCTAAGGACATGCTTATGCAATACATCCTTAGGCCTTACAAACTTTGGATGAGTTTTTTTCCAATTTGCAAACAGAGTATGTGGCCCAAGTCAGAGAGAGTTAAATGTGATCATCACTATGCAAGTCAGTGATCACTAAACACTTCACCTCAAATCTGGATTTAGCTCAGTTTTATTTTAAGTCTCAAATCTCAGTGTCAGTGGTATAAATGTAGGCAGATATGTATTATTTTTAGAGTAGAGCTGAAGGCTTCTTTCTTGTAAATAAATAGTAGTATGGTTGCAGTATCTCTTTCTTTGTGAGCACTGTCTTTGGGATCTTTGAGGTTTCCTGAGATAACCTTTAATATTTCAAAATTTCTCCTGGTATTTCAAGACATTAATTGATATGTTTCTACAAATGATTTCTCATTCCCGCTCTTCAAAGGTCAGCCTAGGCACTAGATTCTGTTTTGTTAAAACATGAAGCTACATCCAAGCCTCTGCATAGTCACATCAGTCATAGGAATTGTTCCTCTCTATAATCTCTGAGGGATTATGTTGACTTCCTTGAGATTCTGCAGAGTTCCATGCATGTGTTTGTCCAGACAGGAACCCTAGTCTGGAGATTGTTCATCAGCAACTTTCTGCACGTGCTCTCCAACCAACATGTGAAACTGTAGCTACAAAGGTTCGTTTTTGACAAAAATCTTCAAAAGCATGGTTTTTCTTGGCTGCCTAACATAATGCAAACACAATTTAAAAATCCAGGACCAGAATTCCTCAGTCTTCATGAGAAATTCCTGTTTTTCAGAAACATTTTCGTCAGTAAACTTGCTTTGTAGATTATGTGAAATGCAAACAAAAAGGAAGAAGGCCTGCCAAGATAACAGAGATTTAGAGATTTCTAATTAAAATCAGTATCCCCAAGAATACTGGAATATAATTCATCATTTAAAAATATTCCTTTGGACCCTGACATCTGATACCTTTCAAAGTAGGGACACAAAAACTGACTGCTCCCAAAACAACAGCTGCTCAACAGAAATTCCTGGGGTCAGACAGTGACCAGAAACCCCTGCTAGCACAAGTCTACACACCAGGTCAGTGAGGAAGAAACAAAGCTCATAGAGACATAGAACTGGAAGAGAGGTAATTTCACTGAGTTCTGAATGATATCAAGTGGAGATTTACATCATAATGTCTATAAAATTTCTCACTGAATTTATACATCTATATAAAGGGAAAATTTATAATTAACAAAATCAAAGGGACCAAGCTGTTACCTACCACACACATGCAGGAAGCTTTTGTGTATTGCTCTGCCTTTCCTCAGGGTTGTGCTCACTTGGATTTATCCAGCCTGATTTGTGGTGTACAAATTTACACTAACAATGGTGTAAGTGACAGCAGTTGGTTCACAGCAGTGTAGTCATACCCATGGATGCAAGAGAATTACAGAGGGATACAATTACAATTGAACCAGAAAGTTAATTAAAAAGAGCTTGCTGATTAGTTAACCTTCAGTGCTTTGGTTATGATGCCATTGACATGGAAAAAATATTCAACCAGAAACACAAAATATAAAAAAGGAGATTATCGCCTTAGAAAGATAAGTGCCCATGTAGCCTATAAATAGCTCTGAAATGAAGACATCCCAGACATCTGTAAAAGGAAGAATTCACTCCTTGACCTCTAGCATCCTTGTCTCCCACAGCAGGATTAAGCACAGTTGATCCTTATCAGGGTTCAGACACAACGGCTGTTTGATGGTCTAGCCAAGAAAGAGGCAGGCATGGCCAGAGGCAAGGGGGAGACACACCAAGATAATGTAGAAGTCCTAAAGAATGCTCTCGGTGTGCAGGATCTCTGAGACAGATCTCTCTTGCTGTACGAAGCATTTTAGCTCTGCTTGGGAAATACTAGCAGTCACTTCAATAAAAAGGGGTGGGGCAGGGGGAGGATGGCAGCATTCATGTGTTTGAATGCAGAATCAAAAATTGTCAAAAAAATTGTCAAAATGGTCCAAAAAATGGTCCAAAAAAAAAAATTTGTCATTTTCGTCAAGAAAATGCTGCCCTGGCCAATCTGTCACTTAATGAGATGCACTGGATACCAGAAACCTCTAAATACAATTTCAGGTATAGCACATTTAGTACCACCCTATACCAAGAGTTTATCCTGCAGCCAGTACAGGTGGAAGGAGGAAGACTCACTGCCCAGCTCAAAGGATGCTCTTTAGTGTTGCTGCTGAAACAGTAATTTCTGTAACTGTTACTTGCAGCTTGTCTGGATTAATAAACATATTATACTTTGAAGTCTTCTTTTCTTCTCCTTTTTTTTTTAAGAATATTTTTGTACTGTAATTTTAAAAGGATAGTTTCAATGTCCCTCATCCTGTCCCTTTAGCCTATAACCACTACTTCATTTCTAGCAGAAAATGAGCTTTTAAGTTTTTGCATTGTTCTACAGCTCGTGAACAATTTGCATTGAATGCACCAATAGGGACTATTTAAAATTTTTTTAAAAATAAATACATTATTTTGATCCTTAACTAGTTTAGTGGCGTTGATACAAGATCACTGCAAGTATGCATGACAGAATTATGTAACCTTTTTGGAAAGCAAGGTGAAGGAGGATCAGTGATACTGGTACACCTACCGGTCATAAACACTAGTAACATACAGGCAGTAGTAGAGAAAGCTTCAAACTAAAATACAATTAATTTTCCAGAGGCTAATTTTCTTTCACAGTTTTCATGTTGTACAGTTGCCCATACTTGCAGGTACATGTGTGTATTTTATCTTCATTTCCTGGTGGGTTTATGTGTGATAAGGCTCAAAATTAACATTTTGTGTAATACTACTTTATCTGTACTAGGAGCTTGACATATCTGAGGTATTTCTTTCCCCTGCAATTTCACTGAAGAATGGAGCAGGTCAATGCTTCTGAGAAAGGGGATGGCTCCCTTGCCCTGTTCCCCCTCAAGCACCAGCCATGCTTTATGCAGTACATTTGGAGGATATATGGGAGGGTGTGTAGGCTGCATGCCTTGGAAGTGTTCACAGAGAATCCCAGGAAATGAGCTCTCCTCCCAGCCTTACATGGTGCCATACCCCTCTCTCAGGTGTCCTGGGTCTTTGGAGTCAGTGAAGGCAGGGGTTCATACAGTGACTGTGAAGCTATGGCCAGAATTTTGCTTCCAACTGGCAGAATAAACTTGTCTCATAAGAAGTAGTTAATATGAGATAATTTAGACTGAACTGGTTTCCTCATATATAAATCATTAACCAGTGGCTAGTTCTCAGTCCCACCTGCACTACGTATCTTATGACTTCAGTACAACAAAGGCTTTTCCACCCACATGATATTCAATGACCCATGTCTAATGAGGTTTGAGTTTGCTGGTAGGGTTTGTGTCTTGCAGGTGGAATGTTCTTATTTCAGCAATTTGCAAGGACAGCCAAAACTGGCTCTGGTTTGCTTTGTGGAAAGTGAAGGAACTTATGTCACACAGTTGCTCTCTCACATTCTTATCACTCAAGTAACTGGCAGCAAAGTGAGGTAGGTAACACGCCATTCACTGGCCTTGTGATGATTTACAAGCCACCCAGAAAGCTGATATGAACTGAAAGGAAGTGCCACTGCTCATTTCCAGAATCACGAGGATGTGTCATTTCCCTTCACTACACTGCAAACGCATTAATTCTGAATCACATGCTCAAGAAAAATGAGCACACATGCAAACTGAAAGAGGAGAGGCCAAGTGCAGGAAGGCTGAGCTGCAAAATTTCTCTTCAAGAGAAGAAAACAACTCTCTAGAACTACTCAAAGAAAATATGAAAGTAGGTGTGACCCTTGAACAAAGACTTATGGTTCTACAGTCCACTCTGGAGTGCCCTGGTTGAGGTGGCCTGATGAGAGAAGGTAACAAGGGGCTGGTTTTGCACTGAATGTGGTAGAGAATGGACACTTTATAAAACACAACTGTTCTGACTTTGCTGTGACATACAGCTGAAGTAGCGCAATGCAGGGTTTCCACACCTTAGTCACTTTATCCTTCTTTCTCTAGTTGTTTAGAATTTGCTTTTTGAGGTCGTTCTTACACACGCTGCCATATCTGTCTGACATGACATTGCACATGGGACTGAATAGTGTGATCCCCTCCCCCTTCTTGCCCTTTTCACTATGCAAGGCCAATCTGTTCTGACAGTGTCCTCCCAGCCAAGGGAGAAGAGCTCTGTGAATAAGGAAATGGTCTCTCCAAAGCTGACTCACAAATGTGGACAAACCTGAGGTAGGTTTTACTTAATCTTCTGTCTGTGTTATCCAGACAGCTGGTAAAGGACACTGCACTGCTGGAGAGATGGGGTTTTACTGGGCTTTAAAACTGACACCCTGCAGGGATTTAACCTCCTGCTGCACTTCCTTAAGGGTAAGCTATGAATTGTATTTCCTTGAGAAGTCCCCATGGGCTGTACTCTGTGTACCAGAACTCCTACTTTCTCCTCCCTCTCTGTTTTTGGTGGCACCAGTTCCTCCTTAGGCCTGCAAGTACTGCTGAATGTTGTTAAACTGTCCTCTCTATCAGCCTGCACATAACCAAATCAGTGATGGAAAAAATGAGCCTACGTGTTTTTTCCAGGAAGTCAGACAGCAGTTCCCTGTCTCATACAGGTGAACACTTTCTCACGCCAGTAACTCATTAGGACAGCAAGTGTGATCTCAGCTCTTGCACAATGATGTTTATAGTCTGTGCCACTGTTTGTAAGGACTGTTCTGAATGGCAGATGGTTGCTGATCTTTAACAGCACTTCTGCCCTTCCATTTTTAATTTTTCTAGCCTGTTTTATTCCTCCTTTTTTGGGCTCTGGCACAGTTTAGTCACCAAACCATTCCAAAATCATCATCAAGGCCCCCTAAAATCCAGTATTGAAATACATCCTCCATCTGCCTGCTAATGAAAATCCTTGTCACTCATGGAACCACCATGTCAGTTTAAGCAAAAGGAACAGCCACAGCTTTGGCTGAGAAGTGTTTGGTTAGGTTTTCTAAGATCTTGAAGAACTAATGTAATAAATCCTTGCCTTCTTGTAAAACTGCTCCTTCCATTTTCTACCACACTTTTCATTATGTTACTTGGATGGAAATTAATGTGGTTTTAATGTGAAGTTAAATCCTTAAGCTGCAGTGAAATAATTAACCCTTCATCCTTGAATTCCTTGCTACCATACAATCTAGTTTTTATAGACCTAAGAGTTAAACCAACAGTGACAACTGAAAATACTTGAGGCAAGTGGGTATTTGCTCACCATGGAAAGCCACCCTTAATCATACATATATAAACTTCTGGGCTTGGGGAGTACAGGTAAATAGTGTAGCAAAGATACTGTGTCCTACAAACAAATATTTGTACCTATAGTTATTGGTGCTGACTCGGGATTCTTGAAAACAATCTCTCAAGAAAATACTGCCAAGAATAAATAACCTGCAGTTTTCAGCTGTTAAACTTCCTGGTAAAACACTGGTTTGTGACACCTGCACCCATGCACTCAGATGTATGATTGAGTTGTACCAAGATGTAATCCATTTCAGACTGTTCAGCAGAGCTGTCTCTTGAAGGCTGTATGTTCTCTCCTCTCTGAATATTTTTGTATGTAACTAAACAGAGGTTACGCATGCAAATCCTCAGCTTTGCAGTGAGAGTGCATCCTTATTCCTGCCCTACAATCCCTAGTGATATCAGCAAGGGTTGTGGCTATAGCACATTTACCTTCCAGTGATTCTGGGTGCAAGGCTGAGGAGCAGTCAGTGCTGCTGCCAGCCCTGCACAGGGAAGGCTGGGAACGTGGGCAGCAGGTTAGTTTTCCCTTATTTCCTGTACCTTAAGGGTGCTGTATTCTGGTGTGTTTGCCTGGGAACAGAGCAAAACGATCTGCAGCTGGGTTGAAGTGTTAAAATTAGGGTAGAACTGGCTGGTTCATTTCTAGTTATGTCATTTCTTAATTGGCTTTAAGTACCTTGCCTTCTCCAGAGGGATATGCCCAAAGCTTGAGTCTGGAGGTCAGTGTGTGTTCTCCTTTTGAACCAAGCAATTTTTGATGGAAGAACAGCATTCCAGCTTCTGTGAGCAACCAGGCCTCAATGGATCTTCTTCCCAGCTCCCTCACTTCAATGGGGCCAGGAGGTTTTAAACTGCAGTGATTTCTGTAATGGCTTTTTGTCATCACTCCCTTTCAGCAAGGTAATTGAGATTTGCTTTCACCTGAAAATAGATGACCAAAAAAAAAAAGTTTTCTACAGCTGGAAACAGTAAATTATTTTTATGTTTTTGGCCTTTTTCTTGACTCAGTCCCTTTCAGAAAGGATCTTTTGTGTGCTGCCCTTGCTCTGTGCGCGGGTGACACCTGGCTGGCCTCTTCTTCCCAGGGATAGGAACATCTGCTCATCCTCGTGCAGGCCTCTGTCTGCTTTTGGGAGACAGGCCAGCCCTGAGGCTCTAAGCAGACTCTAGAGAGATCATGGTGTGAAAATACAGGGCAGGGCAGCAGCACCTGGCCCTGAGGTCCCAGAAAGAGAGAGGGGAGGAAAGGGCCCAGGCCTTTTGCTTGTACGGGCAGGGACCCAGGCCCTGAGCAGGCTGGGAGGACAGGGTGAACTGCCTCTCCCCTCTTCCACACTGAAAGTGGATTTCTGGGCAGTATCACAAACACGTGGGACTGAAACAGTGTTTGAGGAGGCATCCCAGAAGTTCCCCATGAGGTGGCATGACCCCAGCCTAGTGGGAGAGCATGTCCTCAGGAGACTGGGCTTTACAAACAGCCCAAGGAGCACTCCCCAGGCAGGGCAACTGTGGCTATGAGATTTTCACCGGCATGGGTAAGACAGGATAGAGGATAAAGTGTAGGACTGACAGTGCTCCACAGCCCTGATGTCCCTCCCCAGGCCCAAGAAGGTGTCTGATGCCTGGGGCTGGGGATACTGCCCAGCTCACTGCCTGGGGGTGCACAGGGGTGGCCTGGCTTCCCACTCAGCCCTCGGCTTCCCCAGCTACTGAGGCTCCCTGCCAGTTCCCTCCTCACACCCTTCATTGAGCAGGGTTGTACAAACATACAGACATACATTTAAGCCATTGCCTGCATTGGACTTCTCCCTTCAGTCCTTTTCTAACTGCAGCATTTAAGCCCCACAGATTTTCACTGCTAACTGGTCACAGCTAGCATTCCTTGATAATCAGGTGAACTGAAATAGTTCTGTAAGTTCTATTATGTCTCTGACTTGTAAAATACAGTAATTTCTTACTAGGTTACACTAATATTTCGTATTTAATTCTTAATATTATTCTTCAATAAAGCTTTGAGCAAACAATCTGTCCCACAGGAGGAACTTCTGCCAGATCCCAGATGTCAAACACATTTTCTTCAAATACAGGAGTTCATGACCTTTTATGTTTGTTAATGTGACGCCATGGAAATTATTTATAATAAATAAGCATATTTCAGAGTCAGGTGTTCCATGGGCCCTTTTTCAGTGATACAACAGCCTTTCCTGAAACAGGTCTTTCCTGTTTTGTTGTAGGGGTTTTTTATCCCTAACAATGATGGTTTAGGAACAAATTGAAACCTTGTTATTGAACCAAGTCCAACTACTGCACTGAAAGGTAGACAAGAACTTTTAAGATAACTCATCTTTCATATCTTTCCTGAAATCAGCAGCAGATAAGGTTGGAACTTTCTTTTTCATCCTGAACCCTGAAAACTGCAACTTTTAAACTGTAGTCTGTATAAATAAACTGTCTTCCAGCATCAAATCAAAGAGGGAACTGCTGGAACTGTTTGGATCTAAATGATACATTTGCTATACCGACTGATTTTTGATGTAGCAAGCTCATTTTAAAGCTGGGCTAGAACCACCTACCCACAATCTTCCAGGTATAAGACCTCTAGAAAATATTTGAAGGTGTCAATATGTTGATAACATTTAGTCTTATCCTTTTCAGTAGATGTGACAATGTCCTCTAAAACCTATGCCAGATTAAGAGCATCTGGCTCTTAATGAAGTCAGGCAAGAAAACGATACAATTAGAAAACACTGCAAGGAGCATGCCTTGGCTCTGTTACATTTTTTCTCAACTACATATAAAGGTTTTTAAAGCCTCCTGAGTTTATTGGATTTGTCATCTTGGATTCCTAGACTAGCAGCAGCAACAAATGTCTCCTGAGGAGGAAATAGAACTGTTTGCTCCTGAACCCACAGCACAGTTACTCCTGTTCATCACTCTGGGCTGAAGCTGATGGCCTGTCCAGAGCAGCACCCTTGTGCCTCAGTGATTATCCACCCTGGAACCTTTCCTTGCCTTTTGACAGTTCGAGGCTGGCAGCCATTGACAATGTTACAGGCCACTGTGTAGCGCAGAAGCAACTGCTGCAGCTCACACAGATGTGGAACTGGCTGTGGAGAGGCAGGACCAAAGTGTTCTGGTGCATGAAGGATGAGGACTCCTGGGATTTATTATCAGAATGTATTAATGATGTGTGTGTGCAAAGAAAATCTGCCTTACAGCATAAGGCAAAACATAACAAGCCAGAAAATCTGTTTTCAAATTCACAGTACATCAAATCTGAATGAGATAAAGAGAGTGTCTAATTTGAACTCCAGAGTATCTCCATGTAATTGCTTGTATAGGCATTGTAGCAACATTTTCAAATGGTGCTGGACATTGTGCAATAAAGCTGTCCTTCTGCAGCTCTGTGGAAGGAGGCAACTGGATGCAGCCTCAGATGATGGACAGAATTACAACAGGTAATGTCAAGAAAGTGTGATGTTAAACATGCATTTGATAAAATGAGAAAATAAAAAATAATAGTCAAGGACTGAATTATGGCAGCTTTCTATAATGAAGTGTGTAGACCCCACCCAGCATCTGTGGCAGAGGAGGGAAGGTGTCAGCTAAACCCAAAGGTTATGATGGGAATGAAAAAAAACAGGCTCCAGCTGAGAGCAGGACAAGGAGGCTGAGGAAACAGTTTCATGTTTCTCCCAAAAAAACCTCAGGGGACAAAGATTACTGCTGCAAAAACTTTAATGGTAGTAAAATCCTCTGGCTGCCGAAGTTGTTTGTAACAAAGGTGTATTAACTGCTTAGAGACTTCAGCTGAAAAGTACTCTGCTTTTTCACTGAAATCTAAGTTGCGAAATCCTTTTTTTCTCTCAAAAATTCTCTGCCTCAGAAAACTTAATTTAGTGGTTACACACGGAGTTTGGCTATGAGACATTGTAGGCTGTGTGCTGGACTTGTCCTGATAACGCCCTGCTTTTAGGTCCTGATGGCTGAGCTCATCACTTGGCTATTGCAATATAGGCTGGAATTTAAATCTGATCATAAGTACATCACTTGATGTTAGTTTCTGAAACAAAAATATTTCATAAGTAGTAGTGTTAAATGTTTGCTTGCTCTGAAGGATTCTCAACTGGGAGAGAGCTGGGAAAGCTATTTGGAATCATCAGCTGCTTAATTTCATGTAATTCTTCATAAACTAGGCAAGAACTTCTAAGCAATCATGTTTCCCACTTTTGTGCTTAAAAGATTTCAGTGTGCTCTGTGCAAACATTGATTCAACCTCTAAACCTCTTGATTTTTAACATGGAAGTTGGCATGTCAGTAAGTGTGCACAGGTGGTGGGATCAGGTTTTTGATGCAAAGGATCACGAGGGAAAACTCAGTCCAGATTTATACAAAGCTGCAGCCTCCATCAGCACTGCCGCTGAAAACTTTGTTCACTGGAGCATTTGTACAGAGTGAAGAAAAAGGGTCTTAATCTGTTTGGAAGTGTTTGCAGATGTAAATAATTATTCAAGATTTGTGTCAGTATTTATACATGGGATTTTTATTATTTCAGGTCCAGTTCTTAAAGGTTTGAGGCTCAGAGATGATAATATAGACTCCTGCTTGTAGCTACTTTCTGTAGTCTTCTGGCTACTTCTTCTTCAACAAGAAAAACACTGTGAAGTTGTAATCCAATAGCATAAACAGGCTCAGCAACAAGTGAGAAAGTCTGCGGTGCAGAGGTTCAAAACAGATGAGACAGGCCTCGCTGGGGAATATGAGAGGTGAAGCATAGCCCAGACTAATAAATTCTCCTCTATTGGCCCTGCTTGGGTCTGCTCAAGTATTTCAGCCCTGCATTTCTGGAGCTGAGAGTGCTGTGGTTTGACAGAGCCAGCCAAAAGCAGCCCAGTTTATTAGCTTGGTCTTAGTACCAGGGATGCCTGGAATGGAGGCAGCACAAGGAGCAAGAGCAGCTGCAGAGAACCAGGAACTAGTGAGGATGAGTAGTTGCAATGACAGTAGGGAATGGTCACCAGAGGAATGGGGGGACGGCAGCAGGAGTCAGTGAGGCAGGGGAACATCACCAGCTTTCTCAAGCCAGGTTTAGTTACAAAAAGATACAGCAGAGCATGGAGCACTCTGGGTGCTGCCAGGAGGCTTGCAGGGAAGGAAGATCCTATTTGCAGTTGACAAGAAAAGAGGTAAATTGGTTTCACTGCTGATCTTCAGACTAGATTTGTCTGGGAAAAAAAATCTTTTAAGGAAGGGGGGTGGTTTGCCTCCCATCCCAGCTTAAAATGTCACAGGACAGTAATGCTCTTCCCAACCACACAAGATCAGGTTGTCCACATCCCTTACCATGCACAGCTGCATTTTTGTGCTTATTGAAACAAACTTCCCAATTTTCAAGCAGCTGAAAAGAAGACTGAAAGGTGTCCCAAACCATCAAAAGAGCCACAGAGATGTGTTAATAGGCCCCTCAAATTACAGGGCACAGTCTTGTCTCCATGAAGAAGGAAAGTCATATTGCAAACTGCTTTTTTTTCCTTTAACTGCCTTGTCAAAAATACTGGTTTTAATGTCTCTTCCTTCATCAGAGAGGCAATTTGCAGTCCCAATGGACAGCTGCTACTGCATTGCAACTCCAGCAGCTGGAGAGCCATTCAGACAGGACTGGAAGTCGCTGAGAACCCGAAAAACCCTTGAGCATGACAATGCTGAGGTAACTTGATAGCAGCAAGCTGCATACAGGGGCCTTATCAGTAGTTACACAACACACCTCGGTGAACAGTGAAAATCAAGCTGTTCAGTCATGTAAATTAATTTAGTGAGATGCCTTGAAATGTGTGATTGATGTGCATCTCAGGAGGACTCAGATAATTCTGGAATTTCTTTAAAACAGTGACCATGCATAATCTCATGAGTTCCATGAACAGGAATCAGAGTCTCTCTGCTATGTGATACCCAGTACTTGAAACTGGCTCTGTGCAGAGATGAACAGAGATGCTTTGTTAGCTCAAAACTTATAAGTCTGTGCTTTTGCCAGAGGTGTCTCTACCCTTACGGTGGCTCTGGAGCTTGAAGTAGCTGAAGTGGTATCACTGCATGATGACAGGCATGAAATTCTTAGCGGCAGATCTGTGGTGCTATTAAATTTAAAACGAAAAATATTGTAACAGAAAAAAAACCAGACTGCAAATCAAAAACTATTAAGGCAACTGTGCAAAACTTCAATTACTTGAAATGTTAATGCTCTCAGAGGGTAAACAGCACTTCTTTGGGGAAATACACACCTTTTCTTACTAACCCAGCCCCAGGTTTTCCTCGTGTTTGCCTCTTGGGGTACTTTAGCACTTCCAATTACTAAAAACTAGAATCAAGGAGAAACCACCTTGAGACTTAACAGAACTTTTCCTTCCTGCAAGGAAATCTCCAAACCAGAATTTCCTGCTGAAAATTCTGAACCAATCAATTGTGTGTGATCCCTAAATTACCTTACAAACTATGCGCTCTAGTAGCAGGGGCTTTCTCACGTGTCCCTGTAAAACCTAACTTGACACGGATCCATATTGCAGCTGCACATGCATTGTAAAACATGAAAAAAATCGCTTTTTCTCTCTGAAACGGAAGCCTGGTTGCACTTCTAGCAAAGCGAGGGGCAGGTCTGGCACCGACTTTGCAGGTGTCAAGGTCCAGCAAGCGCCAAAGAGTTACTGGCAGCCATTTGGAGGTAAGTCTGCCCCGGCGAATAGCTCCGGTGAGGCGGGAGAGTCCCGAGCAGCCGGGGAAACTCCCCCTCGGCGATAGGCACCGGTGAGTAAGCGCAGCGGCAGCGCACCTGGCGGGCGGCGGGGCCCGGCTGCGGAGGGCAGGCGGGGGCCGGGCGGCGCCCAGGGAGCGGCAGCGGCAGCGGCGCGGGGAGAGCGGCGGCTCCGTCCCGCGGCAGCTCCGGAGGGCACTGGAGCTCCCAGCAGGTACCGGGCCGGGCAGCGCGGGGCCAGGGCAGGATCCCCGGCCGGGGGCCGCGGGGAGGGCAGCGCAGCTGCGGGGAGCGGGAGCTGCCCCGGCGGAGGCGGCCGGGTCTCTGTGCTTCCTATCGAGTGGTAGACTTTGGGAGATGTAGGCAGGTAGGAATGTAGTAACTATTTTCAGGTGTTGGGGAATTGAATCTTCGTATAAATTAGGTCCAAGGTTCAATTGTACTTAGAACAGTTTCAACGTGGTATTGCCATATGAAAATGACCTTCGAAAATTCATATATTCTGTGTGAATTAACAGCTAAGGGTTGTCACAGGCCAGCAATAGCTAATTAGATCATCTTCTCTAGGAACACTTCAAGTAATTAGAGATGTGATTTAGTCAAAACTCCAAAGGAAGTTGTGAATATAGTTAAACAGTTTCCCTCTGTATGGGATGAAATTAGCCTCAGAAAGCATATATTTACTGAAGTTATGCCCTGCCGTATCCAAGAGCACTGCTAAAGCAGCAGGTATAACTGTAAGCTGTTTCAAGCTGTCCTGTTCACAGTTCTTGAATGCATACCATGAAGCTGGATTCCTGGGTGTTTCAGATCACTCTGGTTGTTAAACAGCAATCTGAAATAAATACCATCTGTAATTCAGCTGGTCTTGTAACTGTCCTTTGATGTGGAAAGGTGCCTGGTGTTTCATGTGATGCATTTCTCTAGACAAGAATGAAAAGGTCGATATCGTGACTGTTACTACAATGCACACATCCAGTCAGCCTGCTGTAACTGTACAGGAAAATAACAGGATCTCGGGATGTCCACAGGGCCACAGCTGTCAAGTGCCTTCCCATCTAAAAGATCCTGAGAGCACCTGCACCTTGCAGCTGAACCCTTGCAGTCCTAACCCTCAGTCTCTGATCTGCGCAGGCTCAGGTTTTTCCCAGTGATACTTTCTGAATGCATTGAGGTTTGCTGCTTTATGTGCCTTTAGTTTTCATAGTGTTGATTAGTTAGGCGTTCGAGGTATCCAGAAACGAGGTGTACCTTGGTAAGTTCTTCTTGGAGAGTCCAAGTGTCTTTAGGTTACATATCAGGGTCTACTTAAAAACCATGCAAGGGAATACATTGCCATGTCTTTTTTCCCCCCTTCCTGTTCTTTCTAGGTTTTGTCTATAGCTGTTAGACACATGTGAAGAATTAAGTTCTGATTTTGCGTCTTTCCCTTCTCAAGAGAGTGCTAGATCCATAAACCTTTGTGCTGTTCTGGGCTGGTGGTCTCTGACTTCTTACTTGGGAAACTCTTTCACCTTGCTTTCAGTACAGAAGTGTTCATTAGGTGAGCTGTGATCTTGCAACTCAGTGGCTAGGGCTTGAGTCCAGGATGGGGAAGTTTAATTTTTCGTCCTTTTCCAACTGTATGCTAAATATTAGAATATATATTTACAGAATACGTGTGGTTAAGCAATACTTAATTTCAAGAGAATAAATTTATTACTAAAGTGTCCCTTGATTCTGCCAATACTCATAAAAATGACACCTACTAAAAACGTTGCACCCAGAGAGCATGTTGGACTTCACAGATGTCACATGAATTCCACTGCCCTCCTCTGCATTTAATTTAGATGATGGATCCCCAGGTGATTAATTCCTCTCTCTTCTTTTGCTGTGGAAAGAATGAATGTAGGCAGGATTGTTCGGTCAGTCATGTGTGACGGCTATTAATTTACAATGTTGAAAAAAAAGTTTAGGCACTGGTCTCTTTTTCTTTGTGCTAAACCTCAGGCTTAGTTGTTTTTCTTGTTTGTTCTATCACTTGTTTAGTATCAGCTGGTTTGCTTTTCACTCAGCCTTTGTTCATCCTATTGTGGGTGGTTTAGTTTCAGTTGTAAGTTACTCTAAATGCACTCTCCAGGGCTGTGGCTTGGCTGTGACATGAGCAGTCCTGCTCTGGCCCCCAGTTTTCCCCACTGCATTCTGACCCCACCTTGTGTAATCAACCATAGAGAGAGGGTTGTTTTGTTTTTTTTTTTTAAATAAGGTTGTTTATTTTGGTCATTTAATTTTGTATCTAATCGCTGAGCTGGGCCAACTCACTGTGCAGCTGCATGTTTACTGGGTCCTGCAGGAATGGCTGTTGGCAAGGCAGAGCTGAGCAGCCCCCCCAGTAGCAGCCAGCCCTTTAAACAAGTTCGGGACAGGCAGATGCAGCCCTCGTGTGTGGTGGGCAGAGCCAGAGGACCTGCCTTATCAGCAAAGCCTCAACTAGGAAGCCAGGCCTCCTGTCTTTGTGTCTCTCCTATCTGCTGTGGCTTATACCAGAAGTACACTTTGACTTTGGTGAAACATTTATTGAATGTTTTTGCTTGATTAAGATGCTATTTATTTCATTTAGTGAATTTTATGTGATACATATCCTCACCTATTCCTCCCTTCTTTGGACTCTTGCCTAATTTTATAAAATAATGGCTTTGTTTACTCTGAGTTGGTATCTCCCCAGATACCTTAAATCTGGTAAATATACTCTCTAATCTAGGTAGGACAACACCCAATCTCTGTTAGCAGAGAATTTAAGATCTCATTTCTTTAAAGTGAAAGGCAGAGCAAGGTCTGTCTTGAAGTAGAACAGTCTCTGAGTTAAGCCATGTTGTCATTCTAGTTAGTAATGCTGCTCAGGCTCCATCAGAACAATTGCTTTTGCAGACAGAAGTTAGGCTGATTGCCTTTTTCAGCCAGAATGGATCTTTACATCTAAACTGAGAAGCTTCACATCAGAAGAGCTTCAGAATCTGGGTTTGCTTGAGCTCCTCTGTATTCCATTATATTTTTTAATGATCTTAATACATCCAACCATGCGGAATAAGTGAGGATACTTGTCCTAAGGTTAGTATGAGTATTTGTTTGCCTGTCATTGCAGCTGAAGTTTCCACTAATTCAGTGCCAAAAAAAAATTATGTCGTCAATCCGGTGCTTATCTTTCCTGTAAATTGTACCCTGATGACTTTGTTTGGAATCTTTGTTTTTCAGTGATCTAATAGCCAGATTTAACTGGAGAGAACAGATAATTAGGTCCCAAATGAAGGGTGTTGATGTTTGGGGGGGTCCTCGTGGTTACTGCAATGGCCTGAAGAGTAAGTTCTGGAGATGCTCCTTTGGCAATTAAACCAGCTTTGAAATCCAAAAAAAAGCAGTCTAGAAGGACCACGTCCCAATGACTTTGAAACTTCCATGGCACTCCATTTATTTAGCACCGATGCTTTGGTGCCTGGAACCTGGATTTTATCTGGTGCAGGGTGCTGCAGCCTGGGCAGGGGTGCCTGGCTCTGGGCAATGTGCTGGGCCCCGAGCCCCCACCTGCAGAGCGTGCTGGGGGTGCAGCAATGCACTCGTGTAGTGCCTCAGCTCTGGCTGCAGCATGGAGAGCCTAAGGCTGTCTGGCTTTTGTGGGACAGCCTCACCATCACAGCTGTGGTGGGGGGCCTTCTCCCTGCAGGAATGCAACCCCTCTCTTTTCTCTCTGGGCAGAGAGGGCTGGATGTGGCTTTGCCCCCTACCCTGCTTGTTGAAGCTGGGCCAGGTGGTTACTGTGGCCAGAGATGGCCCAGCCCTTGACCAGGACTTGACAGGGGCTGGAGAAGGCAGAGAAATGCAAAGCTGTGGCAGACTTCTCTTTATAAAGCCAATCCACTGTGTTTGTAATTCTTCCAATAAGGAAGGCATCAGCCATGCAGAGAGAAGGGTTAGTCAGAAAAAGGTTTAAAAGTCACTTGAGCAGTGCCTTTGTGGTTAGTGGTACTGATACAAAAGCAAGTTGTGTCTCCTGTTTCTCAAATAAATTCTGCTGTTTAGCACTCCTAAGGGACAAGAAAATATTCTCAAGATCAGTTTAATTTTTTAATATGGGAAAATTCTAAAACTCTTAATTCTGTGTTGGTTTTGTTGGGTTTCTTTCGTCCATGATTTACTTTTGCAAAAGGGAGTTGTTGGCCTCAAGACTGGGAACTCTCTCTGACTTTCCCATTCAGGTTCTCTGTCTTCTCAGCAGTGACCAGAGTTGCAAAAAAATTTCTTTCATGAAGCCTTAATAAAACACGGAACATCTGCCTAAATTGCTCTGGCTTTCATTCCATTCAGTGGTACAGGTACTTCAGGATCTAGTTTCACCTGTGAAATCATGGGTCCAAAATCTCTTAGGAAAAGTGTTGATTTAAACTCAATAGGATTAAAAAAAAAAAAAAAAAAAAAAAAAGAAAAGAAAAAATAAACCATACATTTGTGGTGTAGCTATTGTTCACTGTGTTGTTAAACAGTTCTGTCCTAAGGGAAAACAGGGAATGGTGGCTTCATGCTGCCAACTTCTGCTCTCAGGAACTCTGTCTTCTCAGAAGGGAGCAGAGACCCACCACCATGTACCAGAGTTGTAGCAACATTTGGCCACTAATGATTGGGATCTTAGATGCTGCCCTTACATTGAGGCAGTTTGGATTTCTGCTGTTTCTCCCCTTGTCTGTGCAAACTCCTTGAAAAATGCCTCTGTTACACAATGCCTGGTTACCACTCATCTGGCTGGGCAGCTGCCAACAACTCCAGCCAGTACAGCTCTCCGAGAGGCACTGCTGGGGCTGTTAAAGTGGTTCTGAGCTCCTGGTCTGGGTGGATTTAATGCAGAAAGTAATAAATAGTTGTATTTTATAAGGACAGCATCCTTCTGGACTTTAATTTCAGTGTGTGTTTAGGCAGCTTCCTGAGCTCAGTACATATGCCCTGCAGAGCCATACTCCCAGTTTGGTTTGGATTTGAATTATTTAAGATCAGTTCCCATTTCCTGTTCATGATTCATTCTTTTAACCTGTTTTCATATATGAAATGTACTTGAGTCACCTTTCCTTTCATAATCTCAGACACAGTCTTTTAGCTTTCATCTATACAACCTACATGTTTGCTTCCTCTCTCCACTGTATAACTGGTTCTACAGTGACAATATGGAGCAGAACTACTGAACAGGGAATCCTCACCCATTGGAAACTCCATAATTGACAGGGGTTTTTGTTTTCATTATGAAACAGGATAATAATTATGTTGTTTTTAATAGTCTTCACATCTCTCCTATCTGCTTCACCTAAAAAACTGCTTCACCTAAAACAAAGGAATAGATGTGTCTACCCATGTGTATGGGAAGAAATTGCCCATCTTCACTCTTGTTTTAATAGTAATGAAACTATTTTTCCATGCAAAACTGCTTGGGTTTCCTTCTTTCTTTTAGTTTCTTCTTTTTTCTTTTTTCTCCCCCCCCCCCCCAAATATACAGAAGAGCTATTTGCATTAGCTGTCTGGATGTTATTTGTGTATCCATGTGTTTTCTGTAAGGCTCTGTGGTCATGGCAGTGGCTGAGGAGTCCTGAATGACATTTAATGCTCTTTTTCAGTGTTGCATTGAGTTGGTTTCCAAGGACCATCTTTTCAAACTAGACACGTTTAGACATGTTAGGGAACTCCACAGGCAGATGCTCTTGCCTAAAATACCTTCTTCTTGGCTGTCCTGTTGAAAAATGAATCCAGATGTTTCCAGTTTTCTTTGGTATCAGAGCTATAGAAGGACTGCTGACAGTTCTATTTTCGTGGCTTCTTGGCATTAATGGCAGAAGGAGAAAAAAAAAGGATTAAAACCTGACACAGAATACATAAAGAAAGTCTTAAGTTTTAAGTTAGATTATAAAGTAACAATTGGTGATTGTTGTGATTTGTTCCTAATCTGCTTAGAGCAAAGGACTTATCTTATGTTGAATTCTTTCCATGTTCTCATCAAAAGCCAAGTTCTTTTTACAGATATTTTAGTCTCTTCAGCTTTCTTTTCTGGTGTCCTGACTTCAACTCTTGCTTTGCCGTTTTCCATCTGAATCCAGAAAGGTCTGCAGTCCAACATAATGGATTTATTCTTTTGTGTTTACTGCCCCAATACATACAATATTGTACATTCTTGTCCAAGTCAGTGAATTCATCTTCAGTTCTCAGGAACAATGTTGTCAGATCAGTAATTGGATGAACTGGTTACTTGCCTAATGCAACATTAGGAAGAAACATTATATCAACTTTTACAGCCCAGAGCATAGGGGATTCAGCATATTAAAATCCCAAATTTTGAGCTTTATCATGGGACAGATTTATAATGTTTTCTTCTTAATTCAAATATAGATCTCACACAAGAAAAACTGGTTCAGATTTATGGAAATTTTTCTTTTGGCCCTTGTAGATTTTATTATTAATGTTTTGCATACTGGGGTAGGATTGGATTAAGTCTGCATTTAAGGGCTGCAGGTGCAAGGCTGTAGTGCTAAACCAGAATCAGGGTGTCCCTGCGGCCCCTGTCAGAAGGACAACTTTGGATCCTGTACTCGTGCCAGGGTTTGTTCCCCTTCTCCAAGGAGTGCCTGAAAAGCAGAAGCAGTTATTCCTGTAGCACAATAGCTCAAGAACACACACCTGCTCAGCTTTTTCTTCAGGGAAGTAGGCAGGAGCAATTAGTTCTTCTTTGTGATGTACTCTTGTGCTCTGTGCCTGGGCTGCGTGTGCAGATGTGCTGAAAGCCATTTGGCCTCCTCCAGGCTGGAGCCCTGGGAAGAAGCAGCTGCTGAGCTGAATGAGACCACAGCTAGATTGCACAAGTGGTCTTTAGGGTTCAGCTCAGGACCTGCACAAAGAGAGACATACATTAGATCATCTTTGTCTGGGCAGAGAAGCTGGAAGGAGAAGGCAAAGCTGGAACACAGCATGTTCTCTCAAAAGTGCATGTGGGAAGATGTGGCTGCTCCAGCAGAAGTTTCTGCCCTGGCACAATTAGAGATGGACCTCATTGGCAGGAGAGCATGCAAAGCAGCTCTTGGGCTCACAGTGAGTTCTGCTAATGACAACACCTAAGCTAAGAACTGATACTGGAGGTGTTTTTCTTTCTCTCAAAAGAAGCTTGCTGAGGTTAAATAATATTTAACCTGACTGATAGCAGTAACACATTAAGCGCTCCTGCTGATTACAAGAAGTTTTAAACTTTGCCTGCAACTGTTACCTGTAGGACAGCCCAGCAAACAGTATCTTGTCTGAATGCTATGGCAATCACCAACAGGAGTGTTGAGATGCTCTCTGCAGGCTCCCACCTTCCTTGTCTTCTTTACTTGCTCAAAATACAGTCAGGAGGATTCAGAGCCAATTGTGGAGTGGTAATGGTTTGGAATGCCAATAAGTGCTGTGAGAGTAATCTTGTCCTTACCAGTGTTATTAAATGAAATATTTTCTCACCTTAGATTATCTTGTGATATTGTTGAGTCTGAGGTAGATAGTTCCTGGAGACAGAGTTAAAACAGTAGTGAAGGAAATTAGTTATTGTAATATTTTCTGAAATAAAAACATGTGTTTCTGCTAAAGTTGCTGAGCGCAGTGCAGCCTTAACTTGTTGAAATCCAGTGGTATCAGAAGCTGTGGGGAGTGGGACAAGGGCTCATAACGGGCCTTCTGGTCTTCAAAAGAAAAATTCCGCTTTAGTATTAAGTGAATGAGAGGAAGTGGCAGCACAGGACTGTGACAGTTCAGACCCATGATCTGTTTCATTCAGTTTCCTGTTTTTGTGATCAGTGACAGGAACACACAAACCTTCCCCTGATGGGCTGCTGTGTCATCATTTACCACTGTGGGAAGGTGCTTCCTGAGCCCGGGCAGTTGGTGGTTTGTTTGCATCATGGAGTGTGACTTCAGCATCTATTTCTGTTACCTGATTCAACTGTATAACTGCTGGAACCACAGTGGAAGCCTCTTTGCCCAAGGCAGGCTGTGCAATGGTCTGTCATAAAATCTCAATCAGCTAAACTAGGTTAATGATGCATGGTCTTCTCTTCAGTTTTAAATATATTCTTGCACTCTTTTTTTCATTTGCTGGACTGGGAGAGTTTTGCATTTCTTCATTATGTTTCTGTTGAATTGTTTGTAAGATGTCTCTCACAAGAATGTCTTTCTGGTTGTGTCCTTCAAAAGCCTTCTCATAACTTCTCTTTTCTCTTGCGTTATTTCAGCAGCTGCTTTGTGATCCACTGCTTTCAGGATGAAATCCCTTTCTTTTTTTTTCCAGTCACAAAACAAGAGAAAGCCTCACATTATCCTAATTTCCTTGGAAGGCAGAAGAAGCAGAATCATCGCTACGTGCAAATTTCCAGAGCTTTCATGCTCTTCCAAGAGTTGTGGCTACAAGCAGAGAAGGAGCATGTATGTACACACATCCCCACTAGTTCCTGCAGAGATCACTGCTTTAGGGCTCTTCTAGAAATAGGTATAGAAAGGAGCTTCTTATCATGCACCTGATAGGTGTGTGTTAGTATGACATTTTTGTTTCCTTTTTTATTATTCCTGCAGACATCCTGCTACTGCTGAAGTTTAGCATGAATAGGAATGAAAGCTGTGTCCTCTCTTTTCACATGCTCAGACCCACTTGAAGTACCCGCCTCTCCTGTGTGGGCAGTACAAGTCAGACCTGCCTACAGTCCCCAAAAATACAGTTTGGGGTTTTTTTTAACTGTAGGCTTTATGTCTTTGGTAAGTGTGTGTGGGTACATGTGCTGTCCTTGCTGCTGCAGTAGCAAAGTACTTGGAGGCAAATGTCTCCAAACCATTTAGGCTGTTTTACTAGCATTGGCCAGTTGTGAGACCTGGTGGTCGTCAGCCACCCCTCTTCAGCTGTGCTGAGAAGGGTGCACCGATCCCAGACACTCTCCCACAGAAGTAAAACCACAAAACAGCTGGCTGTGGAAGTTAAGCCTTCAGCAGCATCTGCACCATGAAAAGATAATCCATCTGACCTGCATCAGAAGCAGCTTTTGCTGTGCTGTGCTTCTGTTAAACATCTGGAGACCTGAGCCGGTGCTGTTATGCTCTCTGAAGGATTTATATGACTGGGACTGACTGCATCTTCTGGACCCAAAAGGCAGAATAGTCATAGGGCAGCATAAACAGGTAGCATAAGAGGTATCATAAACGGGGTGTTGGGCTGAGGTGTGAACTAGCAAGCTTGATCTCACTTTCTCCAGAGGGCAGATTCTCATGTGTTGCAGTGTCCTGGCTCCACGGGGGCTCGTGGAGTTGTAGACGCTTATGTCATTCGAAGATCTTTCCCAAATGCTTTATAACTACTGATGAGCCCCATTTCCGGATATTTTGTTTTACACGTCCTGCTGTGTGAGAACTTACTGCTACTAGAATTTTGCTGTGGTATGTTTCAAAAATGCAGACTGAGAATGCGTTGTACACATTTATGACCGGCAATAAATCTCAAAATGTTTGAAACCACTGGTTTAGCCAGCTTTCCCTGTTTGAGAACAGCTATTTCACCTTTGTTTCTGTTGCGTATAACATAGAAATATGTTACCTGTTCAACTCCTGTGGAGCAGAGCTGTGACTAAATGCAGTAAAATTCATTGGCAACCTGCACTCTTGTTGCAAAACACCCTTTCCTCCTAAGGCAGCAAAGACCTGACATTTGTTTTCAGACTGTTTTCAGCTTTTAATATTTAATATTGCGATCATCCGTTTTCTATCATGTTCTTTTTATTTAATGAGTTGTTGAAAATATTTACTTTTTTCTCCAAACATCTCTGTCTTCTAATCTTTCTGGAGGCATTTTGGAACTAAAGTCTTTGATACTCTGTTTATCTGATTTTAGCTCAGTCAAAATTTCTATCAGAGGAATCTGGAAATCATTAAGATAATTTATGTTTTCCATCTAAACCCATTAAAATAATAGTTATTATAATTCTCTAGGCTTAGTGTATGTGTGTGGTTAGGTTTTAAATTGCCATTTCCAGGATGTTCTAATAAGTTTGGCTCTCTTTTTGCTTTAGTGTGGAAGCACTCTTGCTGAGTTACATTTGCTTATCTTACTTTGGTTTGATACTGGGAAGAGAGCAATGAAATGGCTTACTGAATGTGGTGAAAAACACCAAGAAAGGGAGAATTTGGCACAAGAATGACAAGATCTGGACTCAGTTCCCTCTCCTGCAAACTTATTTCTCTCTGTTTATTTCTCTGAAAATGAGGGCAAATTCTCTTTTTCCCCATCCTTTTGCCAGTCTAGAATCTCAAAAATGGAGGATATCCTTGTTATGTTCATATTGCCTAACAAAAACTGACCCCAAAAAGTAGAGATAGTGTCAAGGAGTTTTAACTTCTTGTTAAAATGGATGACATTGCTGGGAAGTCAGTACTTCTTTGGGATTTGGTGGTGAATGTCTCTAAGGTTCTGGTTTATTTCATAAATATATTCCCAGATAAATTCATGTTAGTACAACCTTTTAACAACTGTTAAATTATATACTGAGGATTTTTGGGTAGCCAACACCAGCAAAAGGATCTGACATGTGGGATAAGTTTAACCTTTGATAGAAATGTAATCTTCTGTCAAGATCATTAAATAGTTGCTTAGTCTTCTACAATGTTTTTGTTTATTTTCAGTTAATAAAATATACAACAGAACTTGCTAAATTGTTTCCTCTCCCATATGGTTAAGAGAAAACTTTCACATGCAGTGAAAGTTGTACAAATAACTGTAGGCAGCCTGGAAAATACAGATACAAGAAAATATATTAACTGGGAGCCCAGCCATCTAATTTACTGTCAGGATTGCTCAAACTAAAAAAACAAACAAACAAACAAACAAAACCCCACAACAATATTTGTCATGGTAGCTTAATAAAGTGAATTAAAACTTTTTAAAGTAATTGAGACCATCCACGTTGTGATTCCATGAATAAAGTGCTCTAAGCAGAATGAGGGAGCACTGTGTCTAAATGGTCTGTCCCTCATCAAACGCAGACAATTTTTTCGTAATGTGGCTGTGGTGTAAGTCTAGGGACCCAAGTGCAAGGTTTGTCACTGAAACCATTACATTTTTAAGCTTAAAGAAGTGTAAACAGTGTTCTAGTCTCTTAGTCATGGAACTTTCTTCTCAAACTCCTATAATTAAGCTAAAATTGAAATGGAGGCTTTAAGATTTGTGTCTATGTACTTTGGCATTCACTGTTGATATTGCCTTGCCTATTGCTAAAGAGCAATCTGTAATCCTAACTCTTCTTTACAATAGGCAGTAATGAATTGCTTTATATTTGTCTTTAGATAGAAAAAAAATGTATGAACATTTGCATATTGATAAACAGGAAAAATGATAATGGTTAAAGACTATCACAGCTAACTTGGCATTACTGTGAAAAACATGGTCTTTTTTAATGACAGGAGGTGTAGAACTGCATTATGACTGTTAAATCCTCAATGCCCATATAGAGCCCTTTCTTTCTAGGTGCCTTACCCTGTGAAGGAAAGGCAGCTGCTTGTGACAGATGATTTCCCTTTGTTTATTTGCTCACATTAATTGTTCCAGCTAAACAATTCCCTACCAGGAACTGAATTTTCTCTGATGCAGAAAAATTAATTTTTCTACTTTATGTAGCTAGAAAGTAGTGCAGTACTAACATATTGGTTTCTTCACCAGCAGTAGCGAATAAAGTCAATCTGGACGTTTTGAGATAAAAGTCTGTTCTGCTTGTGCAAACTGCCACTGAGGCTTAGATACCATTGTTGCAAAGCTTAGAGCAAACAGAGCAGCTGTTTCAGTCCAGTTTAAACATGGTGAACAAGAGTGAAGCATATCAACTCCAGCTGTGTACTGATAACAGCTGGGAAGGAAAATCACTGCAAGGGAACCCAAAGTAAACTAGCAGCCTTAGCTATCATGAGTATGCCTCCAAGGGAGGAGCAGCAGTGAAAATCTCATCATTAGAACCATGGAGAATTTAATGAGAAATTCTCATGCTTTCTTTCGTGCTTCTGTAAAGATGCAGGTTCTGGAGCTGGTAGCATTGCCTCTGAAGATTTTTGATGCAGGTCTCATGCTGTACTTACACTCATGGGCAATTTTAAGATGAAGGCAAGTACTGAGAGAGGGATCCTGTGCAAAGTAATGGTGTTTGAGTTAGAGGAAGAGTCCATAACTTAGTATCTCCACTTGGCATCTACAGAATTTGAGGGGCTTTTAAGGCAAGAAAAATTTGGGAGATATTACAGTCATTTCCATAGACTTTGTGTAATTCCCTAGGTGTCTTTGACTATACAAAGAAAATTACAGGACTGTTCAAGTTGCAGTGGGAATGGTTTCTGTGTTGGTGCACAAGATGCTTTCAGAAATTTCTTACACTTGAAATAACTAAGCAAACATGTCCATTTTTCCTTTTTTTTTTTTTTTTTTTTTGTAAAATTACATATTTTCCCTGTGCTTTCCCCCTCTGTCTTACTTGTTGTCTTCCCCATCCCTACACCCTATGTTCATGTTCTGTTTGTTGTCTTCTAATCTTCACTGAGTTAGAATTGTGTCTTGGGTATGTTCTCCTAAGAGCCTTAGGTACTTTAGGTGGATGTAAAAGGACTAGACTTAAACAGCTAAAGTTTTGAACAGGAGGCAGTGCAGCTGTCTGTGCCTTTTTGAAAAGAGAACATAAGGATATGAATAAAGACAGTTAAATGAGGCCAGTTAGCATTGTCATAAAGTTCTTATAATGTTAACCAGCTGTTAGAGACTCGTTTTCATTCTTTTGTAGATTACATGCCTCTTATTTTGCTGAAAGTCAGCGTGTTTTATTTCTTTGTGCAGAGCAAACAATTATATGATAAACCAGGTCTTCAATTTCATGTGTATACAATTATGAGAAAGCAGTAGAAGAAGGCAATTTTGGCATCATTCATAAAGCCTGTTTTCAAGTTAAAAGTATGGAGTATGTCGAGAGAAAAATGTAAACATGTATAGACGTATGTGAAAATAGTAGGGGAGTGAAAGAGGATAGGAAAAACATGAACAAGAGAAACAGAATTAAAAACACATCTTGCAAATGACTTGACAATACCATGTGAAAACAGCTGTAAAGCTGAGTAAACGCCAAAGCCCAGTGGCACACACAAATATGAGGAGAATTTTAATGTTCCCAAAAGACAGGGACCTGTCTGAGTGGATCACTGAAAGTATTTAAATGCCATATATTAAAATTATCTCTTTCCTTGTGCTTTTATATAAAAGTGATTTTTTCTCAGTGAGAGAAGACTGATGGCTCTGTTCCTTTCATGTCTGAAGTAACTTTCTGATTGATCCTGGGACTGCGAACAAAAAGCAATTGTATATTAAATAGCTGATAATACTGCATTCTGATTTCACTTACTCCCATCTACTATGGTTTGTTTTATTGTGTTTTTCAGGTTCGATAGCTGCATTGGATCACTGATTGAAGTCCCCTCTAAATTATAACACTGAACAATGGCAACAGAATGTATAAAAACCTGCTGTAAATTGTGTTTCTGCATGGACAAGGAAAAAAGTGATCGTGAGTTCTGACATAATGAGGGTTTAATAAAAGTTTTGCTGTTTCATTAGTCATGGCATCTCCCATTAATAAAATGACTGTGTTACCCCTGATAAACTTGATTTCTCTTACAACATCCAAAATTCTGTCCATACCTCCACTTGAAGATTGAACACATGCTTGTTAGTATTATGAATTGGAACTGAGAAATAATACTTGTCTGAAGTCTGCTCTTTGCAGTCCAGAATACTGCAAAAAAGCCAGCTTTTTAACCCAAGGTTGTGTGAAGGTCTTATATCTTTCAAACTCAGAATTTGAATGCTTTTTTAATTTTTTTAAAATTCTGTGGATATTTTTAACTCTGTTAGGATTTTCTTTGGTGTCTTATTTGTTTGAAGAACTCCTCTATGATACCAGTGTAGCTCTTGTGAAAATTCACTAAGAAGAAGGTAGCTATAAATATAGAAGCTTGGGCAACAAAGAGTTTGGATCAGTACAGGTGTCAAGAGCATGAATATCTTTTCCTGGTGCTAGTCCTGAATGCTGTAAAACTGAATACTAGCAGCTGTTAAGTAATGTATCAAGCAGAGATACTATTAAATAGAAGAGATCTGTTCATAGTATTGTTCAAAAATTAATGCACATGTGTCCTGTCTGTCTTGGTCTTTATTTTTAGCAGTTTCCATGGTGCAGGAATCTGAAGCAGCAGCTGCAAGCAAGCCAACTATTGTAGAGCAGCCTCCATTGTCTTCTGTGTCAGTGAAGCGTCAAGTTGGCTGTTCCGAGGATTATTTGCTTTCTAAACTGCCCCTGGGTGGTCAGGAGGTACCATTTGTGGTCCCTCCATTCAAACTGGCTTATGTGCAGCCGAAGAACCTTCCTAGTATCTCACATGCTGGAGGGATTAAAGGTAAAACACAGTATTGCTGAAATAGTTGTTTAGCTTCTGCTGCGCCTTGAACGTTGTCAAGTGTTCCTATTGAAAACATATGTTTGCAGAACTTTTCTAGAAGCCTGGTCTTGTTTCAAAGAATCATAGATTATGCTAAGTTGGAAGGGACACATGAGGACCATCAACTCCAACTCCTGGCCCTGCACAGGACACCCCATGAGTCACACCATGTGCCTGAGGGCATTGTCCAAACACTTGAACTTTGTCAGGCTGCTGCTGTGACTACTTCCCTGGGGAGCCTGGGGAGCTTGTTTCTTTTCTCTCTGGACACCCAGAGAGGTTTTGGGAAGTATGTCATCCCCCTATGAAGCTCTGTGACATTGTATGAGTAAAACTGAATAGGAAGATGGCACACCAGTGCTCATACTCAAAAGTAATAGAAGACACTTCAAGGAAATGGAAAATTTAGAAAGAATTTATTGAATTTTTTGGAGACAAGGAAAGACCTAACATATCCCCAGTATCACTCATTACTTATAAATCAGGTAAAAGGAGGAGGGTGTTCTGGCATTCATGGTTAATATTCTGGTATGTTTTAACATACTAACACATCTTCCTTTTCAAATTTTGCCAATAGATGGCATGTGCTACTATCCAGCAGAATTTTTTGTCCCTACTATTTCTAGCTCTTTTTGATGTTTTTTGGGAGGCCAGGGGGCACAGATTCCCTGCTATAAGGTTTCATATACTACTTTTTTTTCTGCTTAACAACAATCTTATACTTCATCCCCTGTTACTCCCATACTCAAACTGCAAAAATGAGGTACGTGCAATTTAGACACAGTGGCATTTTAAAAGAATAGGATCCTGTCCCACTAACATGAGCTATAGAGCATATGCTCTTGTTAGGCTCTTAGTCCTGCCAGGAAATGCATAGAATTAAGTAAGGGAAATGTTGGCACAGAGACATACCTGAATAGTTGTTTTCTCTAGGATTGCTTTGCCTCAAGGACATGATAAGCTGGTAGTGTGTTCTTAGTCCCATGTGACTTTCTTTCTTTCTTTTCTGAAGGTGAAAAACCTAATAACTGAAAGAAGTCAACCCTATGTTGCATAATAACTCAAGCAGTACTACCTAACTTTTTTTGTTTGTGGGGTTTTATTCCCACCTTCCCTCTTCTTCTCCCTAGGTCCCTGCTGTTGCTTCTTTCCTGCCCCTGCAGGGCTATTACCAAAGTTCTTCCCCACCCACTGCTGCATGTACCACTGGCACCATAGCCAAGCTCAGCAGCCTAGCAGAGCTGTTCAGTACAGACTGGCCATTCTGTGCCCCATCTTCTAGTGGGTTGTATTTGAAGGTCAGCAACCATTAACAGGCAGCTGAAGAGTTGAGGTAGAACATGTGAGGCCCCCTCATCTCTGAGCCTGATCTCCCCAACTGCCTGCTATTTCAGTAGCTAGTTCTTGTAAGTCCATTGTTGGATATGCTGTGGAAAAGCAGGACATGCTCCTGATAATCCCCTTTTTTGCTGGGTCTAGGTTTCGGCTCTGCCTTGCTTAGTCTTATCTCGTCCTCAAGATACTGTACAAAGAAGTTAATCAAGGACTCTGAGGCATGGATGTTCTCCAGAGAGAAGGAAGATGTGTCTAACAGCCTTTAGATGAACCTTTTCCTTGTTCATGCTGTAACAGTCAGTGATTTGTCTACATTGCGAATTCTGCTTCCTGATAATTTCTGAGGGACCTGGTGTACAGAGTGGCCCTTTAGGTTACAAGCTGTTAGATCTCCTGGCAGGATGACCTGACTCTTCATAATTGACTCTCTTGAGCAAATACTTTAAATTTTTGAACAAATATTTGAAAAGTGGCTCTTATGTCAAGTAGGCAACTTTCATTTCTCTTTCCAAATGTAAATACTAATTTTTTAAAGTACAGCTTTAAGCTGCAGAAAGTGTGTTTAAAAATACAGTGTTTACTTCTTAGGGAAACTTACTAAATAGAGTGAAGTGTGCTGTCGTTCTTTTTTCACATTAGCCAAAGCACCAGCATACACAAAAAATGTATTCAAAGTGCTTTTTTCTTAGATCGTTGTTAAATGTCTGTAGAAGTCCAAGTCCTGGTCTCAGTTCCTCACCATTTTCTGTGCATGTCTGGCCATTTTCCTTTAGTAAAACAGGACATGCTCAGTGTTAGCTCTTGGCAACCTTTCTGAAAGCAATTAGGTTCTGGCAGCCTTTCTCTTCAGTGCTTACTGCAGTGTGTCTCATGCTCTCACATAGAAGTAAGCTAGCAGGAAGAAGGGTGCTCCTGGTCTGGAACACTGGATTTTCCATCATCTGCTCTGTAGCAATTTTTGTGGCCTCACTTTTAGTGTTCATCCTGATTTACGTCATGCTCAAGCCCATTGTGCCTGACTTTTGCTTTATCACTGCCCATGTTCAATCTCAGTGGTTTAGTTTTTTACATTACTAACACATGCAGGAGAGGACTCTTGAGCAGTGGTAGTTTGCCTCTTATAGTGCAAGACACTTGCAGAACTGAAGGCACTTTATTGCAGGGTAAAGAACTTTTTAAGAGATAGGTTGAAGTCCAGGGAGGTGAGGTGAAGGAAGCAAATATGAGAGGGGCAGAATCCAGGTCACCCCCTTCTCTAATGTGCTGTTACATATGGCCTCTTTTCAGTCCAGACATTAAAGAACACTACAGCAATGTTCTTCACTGTTTTGCTGACCCAGGCATACATGTTTTTTCTTAAATTATTATGGGCTGAGTAAAGGGCTGAGATTAAAGCAGTCTCAGATATGTCTACTTACGCCTCAGCCAACAATTCAAGTAATTTTGGACCAGTGATTTTACCATCGACAGACTTGCCATGGAAAGCAGATAAGGAGACTGGAGTCACAAGCTGCATTATCTTTCCATACAAGACCTTCCTGAAGGTCTGGGGCTCCATTAGTTCAGTAAGAATATGCTGGGGATAGGTAACTAAATAATTTCGAAGTTTTCTGTACACAGAGTACTACTTTTCCTGTTAACTTCTGTCTTGCTGTCTGTCTTTGGAGCCCTCTGTATTTAACTACTTAGGCATTTACTGCAATACCCCAAGAGGGGTTATGCATAGTTTTTTATGGTCAATTTAATTCCAGTGTTTGCTCACACACTGTGGAAACCCGACATAATGTGAATGTGTGTTTTCCTTTTCTTTTTTTTTTCCCCCCTTTACCCAAAGTAGATAATATTGAAATATTTTGTCCTTTGCCCTGAAGGCACTCTGCCTGCCTTATGAAGCCAGGCAGCATGTTTTATGTCTGGAACTCTTGCATTTGATGTTTACTTGTGCTCCACAGAGTCAGCCAGAGCCTCGTTTGGTGAGCGCAAGGCAGAACTGCACGGCGTGTACCAGTGGCCCCGCTATGACGTGTACAACCCCTTCTACCTGGAGCATCGGGTTTCACCAGACCTCATCAGGCGCTTCCAAACAAAATCAGATAGTAGGAAATTATATGGATCAGGTGAGAAGGATCACACCCTTGCTTCTCTGTCTTCCTCCCTTTTTCAGGATTTATAGGTAAGAGGAATAAAAGCCATTAGTCTACAGAAGACTTGTTTGGTTAGTTCTCAAGCCGGTTGGTGTGCTACAGACACTCCTTGGTTGGTGAATCAATCTGCAGAGCCAGCTCAGCTTCATTTTCAGCTGCGCTGTTACTTTTTGTGTTTTAAGGACTTAACAAGGCTTGCATGCATCACACAAAGGTAGAGAAATTGCCAAAGTGAGATACCATAGCTGCTTCTGATCCAGACCAGGGTGCAATACTAGAGATTTCAGCAACCAGTGAGAGGAGTGAGGGAGATGGAGAAAGGAAACCAGGCAGTATGCTGAGTAGGAGGACTGCCTGAGGAGTACATATGTGGGGAGAGGAACAAGCACCAAAAAACATTCAGGAGCAGATGATAAGAACAGGTGCAAAATGGGCCATGATGCTATATGCCGACTTTTTTTGTAGTTTGCTTTTGAAGCTACAGCAATGTCCCCACTTCTCAGTGTGTGTAAGAATGAGGGAGGGCTGCAAGATAGTGAAAGTTTAGATAGAAAGTTTTTGGCTACCTAGGTAAAAATTGTCCTCTGTGCTGTTCGTTGGTGTATGTATCCTATAATGGATGCTGTTCAGACTGAAGTAAATGACTAGTTGTTGCTTGTGATTGCTAAAGCAAATGGGTTCAGAAAACTCAAACACTCCAGAAAAGGTACACACTCTCTATGAAATCAGAAGGTGGCAACAGCTCACTTTTTTAAAGATGTTTTATTTAGAATGGTATAGCAGTCTTATTTTCAGCTGGGAGAAAATGTCTCAGTCTGTGTCCTGTTTTAAAATAATTCAGAATCACCATAGAGACTATATGAAAAGACTATTCCATATATTTTTTTAAGAGAACAAAACACACGTAGAATTTTAACAGCCTTTAACACATATGGTTTTACCAGGCTTTTGAAAGCACTTGTGGTGGGAGCCAAATGGGTTTTATTAAACTGTCTTGAACATCTTCTCTTCAGTTCATCATCTCTTTTTCCATTTTACTTCAAGCAAAGTGAACACTTTACTAGTTTTGTCTTAGTAAGTTTAAACACAAGAAAGGTTATTCTAGTGTGTCTAGAGTACAGTGCTAAAAATCTTTTTTCTCCAGAGTTTTGGACAGCTGTTTCAGAACTTAGAACTTCATGTGCATCTATAGACTATTAAAGCAAAACTCTAAGCCTAGTTTGTCACAGCAAGTGCTATGATATTTTTCATGTGAGGGTTTAGAACTACAGAATGTGTTTATTTGGAAGGTACAAAATTAAATTCTTGAATTTTAATGTAAAGCCCCTTCTCTTCATCTTAAAAAAAACCCTTCACACCAACAAACTGAAAAGTAATTTCATTAATGTTTTTCTGAAATTCTGCTTATTATTGGTAAACAACATATTTTTGTGATTAAAATCTTTCTGCTTTTTTGTATTTTGCAGACAGCTGTCTGTAAAAAAATTGACATTTTTTTCACTAAAAATTTGATTTTTTAAATAAGACACCATCTCTTCACCCCTGCCCCATCCCCATGTTCCTGGAAAAGGTTACTAGAAACAGCAGATCATGCTGCCTTTAAACCATTTTAGTCACTTGTAATCTATACAATTGAGCAGATAATTTCCAGCAGTTTGTGAAAGTTATTCTTAGTTGGGTTTTTTCCCTAGCAGTGATGCTAATGTGATTTTTATTGCTCTCTTTGTCTTATTAGTTAGTGATTTAAGACCCAGCACTTTGCCTGGATCCCTTGATGTGAGCCATTCAATGTTTGATCTCAGGAGCCCACCTCACCGATTCATGAAGGTGAGTTCCCCTTGTAACCAAGGTTAAACAGAAAAGTCAGCTTACTCAGAGTATCTCTTCCCATTGCATTATGTTTCCAGAGTAAACACTGGAGGGCATTGCACTGTATGCTGGGAGGAGTAGAAGGAAAATTTCAACATCTTGACCAACTTCAAGATGATTTTTCCTGGTGTCTCCTCTGACATTTGCTGTTCTGGTCTTGGGCTGTTAAGAAATCCAAGTAGGCTGTTAGGCAGGACAGGACAGACAGCATGTCATGGTTCATAATCTTGTGGTTTCTCCCATCAGATGAAAAGTGGAACACTGGAAGTTTCCATTGACACAAAACACTGTGTTTATTTATTTCTTCTATAATAATCATGTCTTACATAGCAATGAAGTTGTGTACATATTCTTGAGCAAAAAATGGGTTCTCTATTAGCTGGTCAAATGGGTCCTCTATTAGCTCGCTGCATCAAAATAGTAATTGCATGCTGCTGGATCAAGAAACAAGTAAGAATTGAGGCAATTATTTGAAATGGAGTATTTAGTTTTCATCATACCTTGTCTGATGGTATAATCTCTGGAGTTTGCATCTGTTGCTCTGAATTAAGTGATTCCATTTTCCTGTCCCCAGAGATATGATTCAGTCTCCAGTGTACCTAGCAGTACCTCTTCCAGGAAGGATTCACAAGGCAGTAACAGGAGTCTGGGTAATGTTTTGTTTGTTTACCTTGTAATGAAATATTTCCCTCTGCAAATGAAACATTAAGCTGTTTCTACTCTGCTGTTGATATTTTTGTTTGGTTTGAGGGTTTTTTTGCGATGAATCTGACTAGCAGGTCAGCTGGAGATCACTTGGCAATTTGAAATTAAGAGTTTTGGATTTGCACTGTCCCGTTGCCTGGAGATTGAGCAAATGGGACTTTGAGAAGTTCTCATGCTTTTGGGAAATTCATACTTGGATTTACTACCCAAGTGAACTAAGAAATTACAGACACTGTGTTAGGATAGAGTGCAGCACTAGGTCCCAGGTCTAGTCCTTTTTCATGTACCAGTGTTTTTCCGTGTGAAGTGCATGAAATCCAATACCCATATTACACTGGTAATTAGACAAGAATATTGCATGCAAACCCAGTATCCTTATTTATGAAAGAATGCTGAAGATGTGGAGATATGGTAAAATAAACCCTCAAAAGTTAACAGAGTCCTCACAAAAGTCACCCTGCTATAAGTCAAAGTTTGACCCAGTCTTCTTGTAAAAGAAGACTGGGGCAATGACCTGGTTCCAGTCATGACAGAGAAATTCTGGATATTAAATTACTCTTCTGACTTGGAGACAGCATAATAGCAAAATGTTTACTAGACTGGAATTGAAATTTGAGAAAGATAAAGAAAAGGCCAATTTATAAACTTGACAGTGAAAGTGATTAAGGGAAGTGATAGGATATAAATGTCTTCTGGTGTCTCAGGAACATGCTATTTCTTTCTAAAAGTTGTTTGAGTATAACCCATGTTATTAAATTCAGTAGAGATAACCCAGGCACATGGTGTGAGTCGTGGTCTGGTCTCTTGTGCAGGGAGTTGGACTTCTCTGGTCCTTAAAGGTCTGTTCCAACTCAGGATATTCTATGATTACATAATTCTATTCCATGAAATGTGAAGGCTTTTAGCCATGCAGAAGGTCAGGTTACTGGACTTTGTGGATATTTAGTCCTTGAAATGTAGATGTTAAAATACTTCAAACTTATTTTGAGAGAAGTTTGTGAAGACAAACAGTCCACCTACTAATGAGTTCCCTTATTTCGGGAGTGAACTTTTAAAATACTGCATTTCTTCTAAAAATATTAATTTGCTTTCTTCCATAGATACTATTACTTTATCAGGTGATGAAAGAGACTTTGGAAGACTGAATGTGAAGTTGTGTTATGTTTCTTCTGTAGAACAGATTTGGATCACAGTTTTACATGTAAGCAAATACAAATAAATTGGTTATTTATTCAGATAATGACTATTCAATAAGCAATGACTTTTTCTCCTATACTTGGTGATAATTGTCATAAAATTTTTGTCTATGTTACTTCAATGAATACTTTCAGGAATAAACTAAAATAATTTTTAAGTGTTAATATAAACAAAGTTCAGTCAAATGTAATACTAGGCTTCAAGGCATTTCCCTTTCCTTTTTTTTTTTTTTTTTTTTTCTGTTGTGATCTCTGTTCTGCTGGAATCAGTAAGAAGAAATAATATAGATCTCCTTATGTTACTGTACATATGCTAACATATGTTCCAGTTGTGAAGTGAGGAACTATTCAGCACAGGTGAGAAAGCTGAGCTGGTCATAGGCTGGTCCTGCTATGGACATTTTCCTGTGGAAATTTGAAGGCAGTAAATGGGAGTAGCTGTGGAGGCATCATTTAAGTGATTTCTGTGATTCTATGACTTTAAATCTAATGGTTCCTTCAGGGCAGAACCCTAACAGAATTTTGAGGACGCCTAGCTTCTTGAGGATTTTTTGTCAGCAAATGTGACACTGTTGGGCTGGTTGTTTTATATACTTCCATGAACTGTGAATAATTTTCAGGCAATGGAACTTCGAGTAGACAGAAACCTTGTAACTTCATCAAATGGTAAGTCTTGAATTGTCTAAACTGTTTTCAATGTTGCAGTGCAAAGACCTGACCTGGCCTTCTACCTGTGGGGAAAATCCTCGTATCTGTGTCAAGGGAATTCTCACACTGCCCAAGCCAGTGCATTTCAAATCTTCTGCCAAGGAGGGCTGCAATGTAAGTAGAGGCATGCAAAATACTGAGAAATATTTTTCCCCACAGAAAAATAAATGTGACATGTAAGTGGATTTTTAAAATGGACCAAACATCCACTCCTGTGCCATATTTGCTGTGGTAAATGCCCAGGTGTGTTTTACTTCCCCCAACTTCTCAAAATCCTATTAAAAGCCTTATTCCACTTCCTCCCCCTATATCCTGTCTTGCATTGTACTCTTGCCCTGCTTCTCTCACAAGCTGGCGGGACAGATATGCTCACAGGGGACTGAACCATGAGCTGCTGGCCGTGGCACCTCATGGTGGGGAATCAGAGGAAGACTGGGCATACCTGTGGGTGCACACTCATCCCAGGGAAGGTAGCTGAGCTACTGCCTCTCATCTGGCAGGAGGCAATATTCACACTTTGTCTCTCAGAAAATCATAAAAATTAGTCACATGGGACAAGATTCCTGATAGTGGCAGTAAAGGAATATTAAGGGGCTGGAAGGTAAAGCAACATAAATCTCCCAGAATGTGAACCAAAGATGAAAGAAAATAAAAATAGCTGGAGAGACTGTAGCAAAGGATTAGAGAATATGTTATGATAGTGTGTGTGCTGTTGTAAAATTCCAGAAGAGATGGCTACAACTTGTTATGGTAGTGAAAAATAATCCAGAACTTTCACCCTGCCAGGGTGTAACAATGCAGGGGTAAGTGTGGGCGGGCTTTGCACTATAAAAGCACACTTTTTTTTCCATGGCAACTTAAAGTGGTAGTCAGGACAAGTGACTATAGATCAAGGATGCTTTGGTTTCTAGTTTTTGGACTCAGTGGGATTCTCTTAAAATGATGTACTCATCTGTTTTTCTTTCTAGGACATTGAATTTATGGAAACTTTTGTTTTTGCTATTAAACTGCAAAGCCTGCAGGCTGTCAGATTGGTATTTAAAATCCAGACACAGACTCCCAGGAAAAAAACTATTGGAGAATGTTCCTTGGCACTGCGGGAGCTGAGCTCACAGGAGTCAAATCATTGGCTGGATATATCTCCTCCTTCCAAAGCACCTGTAAGTGCCAATACTGTGAAAGTATGTTCTTATCTCACCTGGAAAGGGTTGCTGGAAGTGAAAGTAAAATAATTCAGTAGTAAAAACTAGAGGGATTTTTTTTCTTCTTTTTTTCTTTTTTTTCTTTTTTTTTTTTTTTTTCCCCTTCATCCTACTTCCTTGGAGAAAGGCATTTTGATGGGGAAAAAATGCAGACTTTTGAACTCTGCACATAGCTGTTCTGGTCATAAACTGCAGATGTTTCTAGGAAAAGAGCTAGAGCAAGCTCTTCCACACCATGGCTCACAGCTTGAGGGAGGGACATTCTGGGGAAATGTTCAGCAAAGAACACCGGGTAATTGTCTTTTCTGACCAAAAAAGCATCAGAAAATCCTCCGGACTCACAGCAAGAGCTCAGAGCAAATGGAATCTGCTTTTGTTATGGAAGAAGAGTGCTAAGATCTTCAGTGGCCTGAAACTGCAGAGACAGCCATATATTTAATGTTCAGATTGCATGCTGTGAAGTAATAATTCAGACAGTTCATTTCCATTAGTGTAATAAGAAGCAGGTGGTTTTCGCAGTGGGATTTCCTTTCCCCCTACCCTCACTTTGTTTGTTTCTTTTATAGATTGTGTCTAGACATTTGTATTTTCAACAAATTAAACTTGAATTAGCAATTTAAAAACAAATTTTATTTAAGTGTGTCTGAGTAATATGAATGATATTCTTGATTTCTAACATAAGTTACACTTGACATTTTTTAGTTATAATGTGAATAACCATATTGCTTCAAAAGCAGTAAGATAAAGTCACAGGGGAACCTGGTTTAGAAAACATTTCATCTCAGTGTAAATTTCTGAATCATCTCATAGCTTCTCAGTCTGTGTTGGCTTTATTTCCAAGAGCCCTGCAGACACTCTGGGATTCATCCCTGTAGTACCCTGTGAGGCAGCAAACCCTACCCTCTTTGCCAATAGAAAGCCAAAGCTCAGAGTTGACAAAGTAGCTTCTTCTAAAGGTTACACAGAAGTTTTGTGGCTGAGCTACAAAGAGAATTTGGGTCTCTTTGATGAATTGGAGCCTGACTTTTTTTTATCTAACCTGTTGCTCCCTTGCTTAGTGCATTTTGGTTTATTGAAGTGCATTAAAACTTGAAGGTAACAAAGACTAGCAGAGACCATTTAAATGAAGGCTGTCAGGAAAGGTGCATCTCTATTGGCCTTTTCTTGCTGCTCTTACAGTGTTCTGAGGACATTAGAGTGTGACAGAAGAGCAAAGAGGATGATTCGGTGCAACTTTTCCACTGGCAAAAATTCTAAAAAAACCCCCAAGAATCAGACTGGAGATCTTGATACATACACTATGTGTGTGGCAGTGGTGTATGTGTGTAGGCTTCTAAAACAAGATTACTTTCATAACACAGGAAACTACACAGTATGCAGTCACCCTAAGCACTCATGACATTAAGTGACAGGGCCTTGTATCTATGGAAAACATTGCTTATATCTCCATATTGCAAAATTCAGAAGTGTGTGAGCGGAACTCTGAAGGTTTTTGTGTGAGTGGCGCTTATGTGCTCTCCCACTTCCACACCCACACTTAGTAAAGTTGCAGTGGTACATCTGGTTTCCTCTGTATGTGCCTGCTCTTACCACTGCAGAATCTGTAGCAGGTAAAAACTGAGGACGAGGTGATTTGGCCAGAACCCCTGGCTGCAGCCCATGAGGGGCATATGTGCACCACACATAAGCAGCTCGTCAGTGGAGCACATGTACTGCAGCTATGGCAAGTGCAAGATGCACTTACAATGCATCTGCAGGTTCTGTATACAACACATGCTTATATTTCTGTCCAGGAAATCCCAGATAGAAATGTGGGAGCCCAACATATGACAAAATTCCTGTGGTTCCTAAGTTTATAAGCAACTTAATCCAAATGTTATGGCAACATTCTTCTGCTTGTAGGTGTGCCGTGCAGAACTTCAAATAGGAACTTGTTTTCAAGCAATAAACAGGAGGATACAGTTACAGATTCTTGAAGCACAAAACCTTCCTGTTTCATCTACGCCACTGTCTTCAAGTAAGTTACATCAGCTGTTTCATGCCTCCTGTCTGAAAGCATTTGTAACAGGTAAAATGCTGCTCAAATGAGTTGGGAATTCATAACATTCTTTACAAACCTCAGGCTAACATATTGTGTGGTAGATTTCCATTGCCAAGGCTCGTTTCCCCAGATGTCTTACTTGATTACATTTTGTTTGGTTTGAAGATATGTGTTTATGTATTTTGGAAGATTTTTATCCCAGTATTAATCCCGACATACAAGAGCATTAGCTTGCACTTGCTGTTTGGATACTGTGTTAATTAGTCCAATATTACCAAACATATTCTGTTTGTGTGACTGGTCAGGAAAGCTATTGTAGAGTTCTTTTGGCCAGACTTTTGAGAAACTGATGCAATTTGAAGCATACATATGGATCTTGTTGGTTCCTTTTTGGGTGTGCTGTGAGTAACCCTTTGTGTGTTATGCCTTTTTCCTTCCCTTTTGTGCTAGATTTCTTTGTGAAAGTTGGAATGTTTAGTACAGAAGGGATCATCTATAAAAAGAAGACTCGCCTTCTGAAATCCACTAATGGCCAAGTGAAGTGGGGAGAAATGATGACTTTTCCAGTTAGCCAAGCAGAACAAGGAATTAGCTTTCTCATCAAGCTCTACAGCAAAAGCTCAGTGAGGAGAAAACACTTCCTAGGACAGGTTGGTTTCTTCTAAATAGCTTGATACCCTTTATTTAAAATCCAGTTCCACAGGTTTCTTGGCATGAACTTTACTTTAAATGAGGTGGTATATAACAAAACAGTAAATTCTATTAAACTGGTCTGTATGTAATCCAAACAAAAATGGTACTTGGGCCTTAAAGGTGCATCAGCATGAGAATGGGAGTTGACACTTGATTTTTCTATCAAAAAGAAATCCTAAAGTCAGTTTTGTGTGGAGTATTACTATGTGACAGATTCCTTCCAAGAGATATGCAATCTCCTGGTTGCCTTTAGCTTGCTAAATAAAAACATAGCACAGGAGCTCCATAACCTACAATGTCCTGTACAGCAAGGAGGTGTTGGCTTACCATGGCAATACAGTCACCACAGGGCTGTGTAAGATGAAGTTTCAACAGCTACAATGAGACTCCTTTCCTGGGTAAAACAATGCTGAAATCAGTACAATAGTCTATGTATGATCAAGTAATAGTAGAAGTGTCCAAACACAAAATATTTTTAGCTTGTTTTTTAGTTAACAGACATGATTTCAGCAGTATCTCTCAGAAAGATTTTGTGTAATTGTATTTATTTAATTACCATAAAACTCAGTAGTTTGATCTCATTATTCACTCCATCCTCCTCTTCTGCTTGTTCTAATTTACCATCATCTTGTCCTTTCTGTCTCTCTTCTTCTTGGTATAGTGAGGCACAGCTGTTCTTAATGCTGTGCTTTTCCTGACCCAATTAGATGCAGTAACAAAATTTTAATAAATGCATAAATTAATAATGTAGGCTTGATTTTGAGACACCAAATGTAACGTCCCATGTCAGATGGAGGACTGTGCTGTCCCTAGGTACAAAAAAATTATACTGTCCTATTCTGGTGATGTTTTTGTGCCTGCTGAAGACATGTGGCTACAGGAGATGCTCATGTGCTACAAGATATAGAAATGATGTGCCAGCAAGAGTTATGTGAAGTTTTTGTAGCCTTATGTTGCACATGTCCCATATTCCTGTTGGTGGATTTAGATTTGAAATAGGAAAAGTAAAAAAATTGTTCTTCTTAGCTGTACTGTCTCGGGGGGGAAATAACTGAGTATGATTTTGCAGTCATCTAGCAATATGTGAGGTAATCTCAGTCTGATTAGTTACATTTAATTGTGGATTTCATTTTTAGGGGGAAGAAAACTTGTGCTCCTCAGAGGCTATTTGGAAAAAGGCTGTTTCAGCTCATGAAGGCAGATACTGCCACATAACACATGAAGACATAAAATATGGCTCAGGGAAAAATGTACTTTGTGCAATTGGCTGGGTAGCTGGAAAAAAATGAATATAGCTGGATCTATTAACTTTGTTCTTCAGAGAATGGTGTTTAATTGGATGCTGTTCTGAGCAGACAATACTTAGATTAGACTGCTTTTACAGGCATGTCTTTAATCATGAGCAAGATGTACATTGAATCTCTGTGGAGGAAACATCAGCTGTCTGTGGTATTCTGGAAGACATTATTCTCACTTCTTGAGGACTCATGCCCCAGCAGTATAGGCTAAATGTACTTCATGGTCAAGGTTTCTGAGAAGTCTTAAAAGGACTCATTCTTGGAAGACTTGAGGAAATAAAGTCCTGTAAATAACGCTACCTACTTACATAAGCAGAATTATTTTGGCAATGGAGGCTGGTGATAATGCTAAGGGGGAAAATTTCCTACTTGTACTTCATTTCCTCATTTAATGGCCACTATCCACTAACTGAATACTGAGAAGAAACGAGCTCTTACTACGTGACTATGTGTGGTATGGGCATGTTAGTAACCTCTGTGGAATGCAGGTTTGGCCCTGGCTGTGGGAGTGTGCAATTTTAAATGCTCTTGAAAACGCTGGACAGCTCGTGCCGGATGCTGCATGGCTTGGAGCCAACTGCATCCAAACACACAGAGCCACCACTGGCCTGGGGAGCCCCTGACCCCAGCATGTGCATTTGAATACAGCAAGGAATGCTTCACTTGAAACACCTTATTAAGTACAAAAACATTATTATGTTGTGGGTTTTCTAAACTATTTTAGAGGCTAAATTTAAACACAGGCTCCCTGTGTTCCCAACTGAAAGACAAAATGTTAGGACTAGCAGAACTGTATTTGTTGCTGTTATGCTTTGGTCACAGTCTATAGATTTTATCTTGTTCTACACTTCCATGGTATTTTTTTGGAACTATTAAATGCTGAGTTTTGTTATATCATGTAAACTCTTTTTTTTTTTTTTTTCCCTCTTAATGCAGATCTGGTTAAGTTCGGATAGCAGCAACAGTGAAGCAGTAGAGCAGTGGAAAGATACCATTGCAAACCCTGAAAAGGTTGTTGTTAAATGGTACAGCATTGGTCCATCTTGAAGACTGGAGATGAAATTCAGAACTGATTTTTCTACAGAAATTCATATGCTGTCTAAAAAGTATAAATAAAAAGAAAGATATTGTCTGTGCAAGTTCTTCAGAAGTTCTCCACTGCATCATGCCTCTGTGGAAACAGGCAAAATTCAGTTTCACCAAGAGAAATGCTGGCTAAATACTATTAAAAAGAAGACCTAGTAACTGGCAAAAGTGCTCATTTGATTTCACAAAATCCATCTTGAAAAAAAGATGTTTGCTCCTTTTGGACGATATAAAAGCACAGAAATTCAATTTCAGAGAGAAGCAGCTTGAATCAACTCTCTTTCACTAGCCACTGACATCATGCTTACCTGCAGTGTTGTCTTTGACAGACTCCAAATTCCAGGGTATGGGTGGTGTCGGTGGCTTGATTCTGGGTACCTGTGAGCCTCTGAGGCCATTGACACCATTTGGTCAGAACAACATGTGCCTGAGCAAGTGGGGAAGCTGTGGCAGCAGGAGAAGGCATAAAGGGAAATACACAATAAAGCAGCATTCACAGGCTTTTCTAATCGCCATTTTGGATGAAGGGTTATTCAGAAGGGTTGCCCCCATCCTTTTGTCAAAACAGAGAGATGGAAGGATAAAAACTCCTCTGACTTTGTGATCTTTACAAGAGGGGCCCTCTAGACTTGCTCTGTTTGGGTAAATTTTGGCTGGAATCAATGGAATAGTACAAAAAGGCAATGACCCTGCCTAGGACCAGAGCCAGTATTTATTAGATTGCTTTCTTATATAGAATACTTATATGTAAACCACTTCCTATCTAGTCAACATGCTCTAGCATTTGCTTACATTGCCAAAACACAGGCTAACATGTACAAAGGAGTAAGCAAAGATTTACTGACTTATGTGCTTTTTGATATTAATTAAAATGCAGCACTGTAAGGGATTCAGACTTCGTTTAAAGGATGGGCTGCTACTGCAGAAGTATTTGTTACATGTCTTGGATGTTAAAAAATTATGTGTGGGAGTATATTTTTATTACTTGTTTCTAGTAAGAAGAAATTACTATATTTTTTATTGCAAATTGTATTTTTCCAACAACATCCTAAGATTGTACTTTCTATTAGTTCCCATATTTTCGGATGTTTATTCACAGTTACTTTAAAGGGGGGAAAATACCAAGTATTTAATTGATAATGTATAAATCTAAAAGCACAGATCTCTTTGCACTACTTCAACTACCTGATTAAAAACTACATACATATTTCATTAACTCCACGGCTTACATATCTACTGTTGGCTGTCCTAAGCAAATATCTATGTTTGGATAGATACAGAATAAATCTACCTTTGTTCATAGCTTGGATCCGATTCCACCATCTGACAGGAACTACAGTGGCAGTGAGAGCACTCGCTGCTGGAAGGCAAAGGAACATGGGGAGCAGAGAAAATGCTGGAACAGGAAAAACATCCTTTTCAAGCATACAGCTCAGTACATCTTTATTTCAGGTTTTTTGTCTTTGAGTGTCAGGGGAAAATTAGAATTATTTTTTTCATCAGTTGATAATTGAAGCTTTCAAAACTTCAACCATTCTGATTGTTGTTGAAATTTGATATTTTGAAAACAGAAGGATTTTCAGAGACTCGTACATATTCTGCTTTTCGACCAGTCATTATAAAAGAACTGAAGAAAGGCTTTGCATATTACTTGGAGAACAAACATTGGTTCTAGCTGTTACTCTTTGCAAAGCTCCCAGTAGGCCCAGAGGATCTTGACTGATGACACTGATAATTTTCAGCCAGTTAAAACAATCATGAAGAGCCTGGCCTGCAGGGTAAAATGAAAAAAGGAAGTGGGCTGAACTGATATTTTTGGAGTATCTTTATTTGAATACATGGATCTTTTTTATTCATCGTGGCTGAACATTTTATTCATTGTGGCAATAAACAAAAGTGCAAACTAACTGTTTCCTGATGCAGAATGCTGTTCTGTTTAAAAGAAAGGACAGGGAATATCCCAGTGTTTTGTAGACTTCAGTTACCACAGCAGTGGTTCTACGGAGTTTGCCAACTCAGTGGATACTGTATAAAATGGATTTCTGGGGCTGTTTTAGGACACTTGCCCTTCTAAAGGCCTAACTAGTCTTTCTTTTTTTTTTTTTCTTTTTTTTTTCTTCTTTTTTTTCCCTATGTTAATATTTAAGCTATACGTTTATAATAAAAGCTATGAATGGCAAATATCCCTTTTTTCCCCAATTGTTTATACAAATGTTTAGCAGCATGTGAAGTTCAATTCCTAGGTTTTTCTCTGAGAAAATGCCAGCTAACAAACACTGTTTCATGTAGTGCTGTCTGTAGGGGAGTTAACTGCTGACACACAGAGGAGACCAATAAGGCTTCTTCATGCAAGATGCACACAGGTACTGCAGCATTCTGGAGAATTGCTCTGAGGCACTGCTTCATCCTGTGCTCATTCCCAGGCTTTGGCATGCATTCATGCAAGAATTCAATGAGTTGCATTCTTGACATGAAAGAAGAATGAAAAACAGGTGTCCTGGGACATTCTTGGCAATGGTCACAGCTGTACATTGTCCCTGTAAAGCACCCTTAGCCACTATTTTGATTGTTACATCCCAGTTTACTGTCATTGAAAATACTGTTAAAGTTATTTTGTCAGTTCACTTTATTTGTAGGTAAAAGGCACATGTGGTTTATAGTTGGATTTGCTCTTGCTTCTAGTTAGTGACTCACCCAATTTCCTAACCTAAAACAATTCTGATGAAGGCAGCAGAGGTTCAGAGCTGCACCAGTTTTACTCTGGTCAGCTCCCAAATGGATGTGGATGAACTGGAAGAACAATTATGATCTTATATTAAATGTTATTCATACAGAGATTTGTGCCTGCATAGTGAGAAAACAACCATAGACTAAACCTGATCAGATTTTCCAAAAAGTGTGTGTAAAATTTCACTGGTTATTCAAACAATCCTGTTTTATTTATTTATGACTAATAGCATTCTGTATGTAAACGAGGTCAACAAATTTATTTTTCAAGTTTTTATGTCTCATTGACACACCATGGCATTCTTTTTAAAGAAAAAAGCAAGATTTTACCATCGAAGATGAGTGGGTGTAACTGTTTGTAAATCACATTATCATACAACATCAATTGGAAAATAATTGTATTTGAGCATCTGATCTTATGTTATCACCACATACATAGAGCCATGTTGTTAAATCCATTAGGCATCTCTGTTCTTTCCTTTTGTTGGCAGAACATCTGTGTAAAACAAAAGGTGATTTTGTAAGCATTCAATTAAGTATATTTGCTGTTTGACTCAAGAATTATTTGCCTGATGAAAGTTCCCTTTAGAGTTATGAGTTGATTTTGCAGCCAAAACATAAGGTTGTCTAGAAGATTGGGGCAGGGTTGTCCCACATCTTATTTTCATACTGCCAACATATATATGACATGGCTGTATAGTTGTGGAAAGCTTGGCATTTATCACTCTGGACAAAATATACCCTCCTTGTTTTTCCAGCTTCTGCTGCAAAATTACATCACATGTAAATACTGCCCTGTACATGATCTCATGCTTGGTGCATGGAAAAAGCCATCACTAAAATCAGCACCATATTTCACAAACACTGCTCCTGCACATGTACACTCTTTTCTCTAGCTTGCACTGAGGAACAGGCCCTTGTCTCTCAGTACATGGCAGAACTCCCACTGTGTTCAGCAGAATCAACCAGTCTTCAGAGCTAGATTAGTGATGGTATGATTTATCTAACAAAAGGTTACACGCAGCTTTTTTTTTTAAATCTCTTCACACTGATGTTTCTGTAGAAACTGAATTTCATGAAAGTGGATCTGCATATTTTAATGTAATGCAATTCTTCCCATAGATTTCAGAGTCTTTAAAACAAATCCTCTGTGCTTATTCTTTCCCCATATTTGAGTGTAGAGCTTTTCCTTCCTTTGATTTGACTGTAGGCTGTTCTTCAGCATAAACATCTGTAAACTACTCTGCTTTTCACAATTACCATTCTGCTTTTCTAGTAACATTTCCTCCTTCTTTACCTTTATTGGGACCAGCATTATACCTGTGTAATTTGCTGTTTAAAGAACTAGCTACAGGCAGAAGGCTTTCATCCTAGGGCTTGGCTTCTGTCTGGTGCCCTACATGTCTGAGCTACCTTTGTTCACAGCTTCAATGTTATGGTTCTTTTGATGCTCCCCAAATTTCTGTGTTGTCTACCTCAATTATTCATTTGGGACAAATTAGTTGTGATTTTTTTATGTGTACCTGGGTACCTTCATTTGTCTTTTTCCTCCTCCAAAAATTACCTTAGGAAATTATTTTGTGTGATGAGAAGGGGCAAATTGTTTGTGCTTATGACCTTTGAGGACAGCAGGACTGTTGTTTGACTACCACTGCAGTGCTTTGAGACAGAGGAAGGCTCAAGGAAGAGTCATAAAAAGCTGCACCTCCAGATGGGGGGAGGCCTGTACTCCCTTCATGTATCATCTGGGAAACCCTCATTAGTCTGGGGACTGGGATCCCTTGTCAGGGATTTTTGTATTTGCATTTTATATTGTACTTTTTATCCTTGTCCTGCAAAACTTTCTGGAGCTATGAAGTGGCTAAATGGAGACATTTTCCATAGGAAGAATGATATAGTTCACATATTTCTGTGAGGCAGAGAACTAACTAGAAGATCCTGGAGGTTTTGGAAAAAAACCAGTCAGAGGAATGTACTTCTTAGTTTTAATATAGTCAAGCTTTGTCACTTGTCATAGGAGTGTCACAGCAGAAGAAAAGGGCACATACACCCCAAAACAGGGCTAGCTTTCCTCTGCATCGGTATCATTAGTCCTTTCAACAGGGAGGTGGAACTATATATATATGCTTAACTATCTTTTCCTGCAGTAAGGGCAAGTTGGGTTGGGAACTGTTGAAAGGGAGGTAGTGAAAGAGGTAAAATGAAAGCAGTACTTTTGTTTTGAAAAACATTGCTTTTCAAAGCACTGTAACATGCCTGTAACTATTGACAAAGCTTTTATTTGACATAACTAAAGATAGATGCTTACGCATTTCAGTATTTGCTTAGGTTCTACCAGTACCTCCTGGCATGAGACTGGATTCATCCTCTCTATACAATGCTTCATTCTGCTGTGTTCATTGACCTTTGAGCTCTAGACCTAATTATGCCTGATTTCCTATGGATTTGTCCCTCATGGCTGATTGACATTGATGTGCAAATTGGGGTGGACTTCTGCCATCTTTTTGCTGCACATCACATAATTACAGAGTTTCTGTCTCTAATGGATTCTCTCCTTTCTGATAAGAGGTGAGCCTATGGCAGTTACTCTTTCACCTGGGAAACTGGGAACTGGCTCTCCCTATTCTACTTGAATGTTCTTGGGTTTTCTTAAATCCTTTGAAGACAGAATTATCTGTGACATCTCTGCCATCAGACACGTTTGGCAGTAATAACTAATTACAGCTCAAAAATTATTGTGGACCTTGGAAGAGAAATGAGTGAAAGCAAGCTCTGCTGCTTCAGGACCCTGGGCCTCGGCTGTGTTTTCCTCTGTTCTGCCACAGGCCAGAGAAGCTTTTCAGATCAGTGCTGATCATGATTCCAGCATTACCAATTCTCAAGGCAGCTCAAGCAGTCTCTTTAAAGTTACATTTCTTAAAGCATGGATATTTTCTTGAAACATATCCCTCTGTATGAACAGACCAAAGTAGTAGTTCGAGTCTATGAGCCATGCCAACTGCATCAACACTTCAGCAGGAATTTTGGCAGTACAAGCCATGAATCCAGTACTCAGGTGTAGACCCTCAGGTGGTGCAGCATAAACTGGACTGTGCATTGGTAGATCTGAGCCAGCTCATCTTATCTGGAGGTCCAGAATTCAAGCCACAGAAACTACAATCTTCTGCTGAAAAAGTAAGACTTTTGCTGTTCACCTCTTGGAAGGCTTCAGTAGGGTGTATCAAGGTCTCAGAAGTAAGTGTTCAAGGCTGGAAAAACATTTTCAGCAGCTCACATGAAAATGGGGAAAAAAACCCCTCACCTATAGTCTAGACTGATGCAGAGTTACTCTAGAGATCCATGATTTACATTCTCAGTTTTGGTGCTTCCTGATTGAAATACAGCTTCATGATCAACAAGCCTTGTCCATTAGTATCCATCTTACTAAACAAGATTTCTTGATATGGCAGGGATAGAGGAAGGTGGAAGGGAAGAATATTTACTGTGATCCTTGTCAACACTCCTCTAAGCTGCTTGACAGTTTCTCTGAACTGTTTTTCCGAGCTGCAAGTGGGAAGACACTTTAACAGAAAATATTAAGATACCGAACAAAAAACCCCACAAAGACAACAAACTCATTCTTTGATACTGGCACCAAATCTTTGTTCATGTGATGCAACAAAGACAATTCTTTCTTGCCTTACGGAAGATACCTAAATCAATAATTACATAAAATGCAGTGCTTATTAATTAGAATATAGTAATATCAAATATTTTGCTTATTCATTAAAATATAGTATTAGATATACATATTTGTATTACTAAATAACTCAGAAAGTTAAACCAGCAGTGATTTTTTCAGATGTTTGCTTTTTCTTCATATGAACTCCTGCATTTCTGACTTTGAGCAATGCAAATAAAATTTGCCTTATTACCTCTGAGTGAGACTGAACTTCTCACATGCAGTAGTCATTCAATAACTGGCCATCTGTAGAGAATATTTAATAACTTCTTTTAATGAATTGGATCTAAAATCTGAATTTTGGGTTAATTTTTACATTACATTACCTGTTTATCAGTATGCAAAATAAAAATTTTATAGGTTGTTGGAAGCAATGGTGGCAAAGCATCTACAGGAAGGTCATGAGGGATGCAGAACTGACAACTAACTTGTAATTCCAACAATTGCAAAAAAAAGACTCTAGCTGATAACCCCTGGAAGTAGTGTTTGAGGCTGTTCAACAGTCTTTGCAAAATAATACATTTTCACTCCAAGGATCTCTCCCCTCAGAAGGTGTCTGCAGCTGTTACAAAACAATAGAAAAGACCAGAAATATTCCATTCAAGTGCTTGTGTACAGATTCCTCATTTCTGTGACTCAGTCTTTTACAGGAGAGCCTACATGGATATTTGAGAATGCATGTGCTAAACCATTAGCCCAGCAATCCTCACCCTAGGGTCTGAGTTCCACAGTGCTCAGTCTTACAGGTAACTAATGTCTTACAGGCCATAGCCAAATAGAGCTATGCAGCAAATCTTAGTCCTAAGGATAAAATTTAGAGAAATGAGGACATTAAAAAATATTTCACCAACAAGAATCTGAAATGTTCTTAATCTGCAACACATAAAGATTGCAGTAATTTCAAAGCATACCTAGAGAAATAGGAAAAGGGAGAGGTTGGCATTTGAGTCTGGTCTCCTGAGACCATATGTGACAATGTGGTGGTAAGGCTTTTATCACTTCTTAACAGAGATCTATTTTCTAATTAGTCAGATTAACTTAGCCCATGTATGAATCTGTCTTACAGAAATACATCAACTGCATTACATGAAAAAAGGAAAATTACTAAATTCACATATTTAGAAAGCCAGGGTGAAGAAGTATGTTATAATCTTTGAATTTGGAGAAGCTCATTGAGGCCCCAAGAGGAGACCAGGACTCACCTGGAAACTGAGATAAGAAACTGTGACACTGCAAATCATAAAATAAATTTGTGATAATACCACTGGACTTTGCAAAGCAGTGGCATCCAGCTCACAGACGCTCCTATGGGTTTACTAAGGCTATGATTACATAGGTGAAACAAAATATTAGAAGGTGGTTAAAGAACAAAGACAGAAAAAAGACAGGTAATACTAATGAAGAGGTTACAGGAGAAAAACCCACACTGCTTCTCCATGAGCAGCAAATGGCAAAACCTAAGACAATGTTCAGCATTTTGATAAAGATGCAAAACCTGCAGAAGACTGGATAGCCACCCAAGAGATTGCTCATTCCAGTACCCTGGGCAGAGATGAAGCAGTGACACTGCTACACCAAAGGAATTCTTTGTCGTGGGAGGGTGAGGGAACCATGTTGTGACAGGTAAAGCACACAAGCTACTGACTGCTGTTAGACAGGGTCACAGAGTAAAAGCTAAGAAACTAATGGGACTGTGTTTATGTTGGAAACTGGCATCCAACTGCCTTGGTGTCAGTTAGAGATAGCAAAGAAAAGAATCCTGATATTCTGGAGTTTTGGAACCTGTCACTTGCTTGGCATCACACACAGACACAAAAACACCCACCCCCCACCACAGACTGGGGGACAAATGGTTTAGGCAGCAGCCTCCTAGGAGGGTTGAGGGAGTTTGTTACTGTGAATAGAAGTAAACCAGCCAAAAAAATAAATCCAACTTTCTTCAAATGCTACACCACCAAAGAGCATATTTCGCTTAGGGAGAGAGAATTTGTATGATCTCTCCCAGTGAAGCTGGCATCTTTCTCTACAGCTATCAACCTGGCAGTCATTCACTCCCAGACATATAATCCTCACAAGGCTATGCTGAGTATTTCCACAGGAAAAGGCTGTTTAGCAATTTGACAGCAGACTTTTTTGGTAAGCGTAGACAGAAGGTGCAAAACAATCTGAAGTGCAAAGGGAGCATAGCACAGTATCACATTTGTATGGAGACACTACAGATTCAACCAACTATCAGACAGAAAGAAAGGCACATTTTGGTATCACACAGCCATTAGGGTATGAGATGACTGCACTGATTCTTTATAGTCCATTCAATTTTGAGTGTGCAATCATGTCAGGGATAATATTGCAGTGTGCTGAGGTTAATTGTTTAATTGATGTTTATCCAAGCTGATTGCAGGCCTCCCAAATTACATACACCCTTAAAATACTGAAACATCTCCTGACAGCTGTGATAAATTAGCCAGCTGTTGTAATTTACTGGAAGAAGACCATAAGGACAAAACTACACCACAGTTATTTCTGGAGGTTGGTACTAAAAGCACAAATGGGCACAGCAGACATTTTCAGAGGGTGAAACTGGTATTCTGTGCTTCAGAATGAATCCTGAGACCATTGTTAAGAGTTTTGCACAGATGACACAGTTATGCATTGCTTCACTTCTTACTGGGATAAGCCCCAGCTGCAGAATAGTGTTGAGCTGTAGTCACCATCTTTCAAGACAGATACAGAACAAAACAGAGAGAGTTTAAAGGAAATTATGATATCAACAACAAGAAAATCTGATCTGTGAGTAAGGAGTAAGGTACTTGGTGGTTGAAGATGGAAAAGAGAAAGCATTGGGATAAAATTCTAATATTCCAATATGCAAGTGTTTATGGAAGACAAAGATTGACTGTTCTCATGTCACTAGGGATGAACTGAATACTCATGTCATCATGGATTACAATGACGTTTCAGCTGGAGAATGTCTGCTTTGATTTTTTAAATGGCCCAGCAATATTTTACCATCTCCATAAAATACTGAAGCAAAAACAATGTTCTCAGATACAACCTGAGTATCTTAAAAGCTTGATTATTACTAAAGATGAATGAAAAGGTGTTTTTTTTTACTTCTTTAGTCTGCTGTACTGCAGAAGTCTTTAAAAAACAGTTCTTACCAGCAATTCAAAAATTATATATGAGAAGTTCTAGTGATATCAAAATTATATTTCTTTTTGACTGGCTTTTTAATCATTTCATGAAAGTTTGGCAATATTCGGAAATAAGACTGACCAAAAGTTAATTTTGCTAAGGGAGTGCAATGCACCCACCTCACTGATGAGGAAATAACCTCACACAATTCACCCATTGGGTCGGTATTTGTTTCTGATACAGTAATGGTCCACATGGTAAATATAATGTTAGTATTACCATAAAGCACAACTTTCAGCAAACACAGCTTCTCCACTTCTATTTAATCCACTAATTCCCTACTGTCTATTCTGTCCCACAAACATTGCTCTGTAAAACCTTTCCATTACATCAGGTACGAACAAAAAGCTAATACAAAGGTTCATTGACTTCCTCAGTCAGGGGCCTCATCACGCTGTCCTTGGGCACCTTTCATTGCAAGGGGTGTGTCAAGTATGCATGGAGTTCCTTGTCAGGCCACCAGCCAGAAATATGAGTTTATAAAGAACTACTGAAAGAGTTTAGTGAGTGCTGTTTTCTGATCTAATTTTGGAAGCTCTTCTAGTGATTTTCACTGCCCAAGCCCACTTTCATCAGTGTAGTTATTAACAGTAACTTTAAATAAAATAAGATGAAGATGTCTATAATAAAATAATGGTGGTATACAACCAGGGTGGAATTTGTTCCAGTTCCCTCTCCTGAAATAAATGTGACCATACTGAAATCAGCAAAAATGCTTTAAATCGAGAGGTTTTTTTCTTTTTAAGTGTCATCCCATGGTACCATTAGTTTCTTTTTCACTTAGAAGCTGTAATCTGATGTTTCCGTCTATGGGGATGGCAAGGGTTTCATCAGAGAGAACAGCTATGCTAATACTGTGGAACAGAATACTAGCAGCAAGAAAATATAGTCTGTTCTTGGTTTTCAGCCGAATTTGCCTTTAATTTGGTGAACTGTTAGCTGCTTTGAACTTGAATATGTTTTGACTTGGTAACAAGTAAAAGGTAATTTAAAAATTCCCACATTCTGTGTTAATGAGACACATGCATGGGGAAAAGTTTAAGAAGGTAGCTTTTGCTTACATATCTGTTATGCACAGCTGGAAACCTGAGAAGCACCACCAGAGACTTTTAAAATTAATTTATTTGCATTTCAGTTCCAACCAATCCACATTTATAGTATAGTCTGTAGCATAGTCCAGATGAAATTGATTAAGCACATCCTGACTTTCAAAGCCCTTCTGTGTCCAGTCATATTTGTTAAGAGTTTGACGCACAAGCAACTTTGCTGTTTCCTGAACAAGTTCAGGTATAACAGGACTGGGCCTACCATGTCACATGTTGATTTTCTGATTATGATATTTTATTACACTTCATTTATACATTGCAACCATTTCTTTTTTTCCTGCCAGTGCTTCCTGTTGGCAATGTGCCACTGTGTGAATGGCATATAATCTTGACTCCTTTTGTAGTATCATGTGGCCTAATGCCAACTTTTTGTTTAAAAAGGGTGTGAAAGGATTTGGTCTATGAGAAAATGATGCTAAGCATTAGCTATGACATCATTTGAGTACCTGCCTCAAGAATAACCCCGGATACTCTCAGAGATACAGAGCAGAACAGATTTTTTTTTAAATCACTTTCAGCAAGAATTCTGCTATAAAACCCCAAATATCCTTTCTGTCTTTAGTTCCTAGCCTAAGTAAAAGTTTTGTTCTTGTTCATAAATAAATTTTAGCTAACACCAAATACCTAACTACTATAAATGTATGCTCTGGACAAAGGCCAACTATGATAACCACACTTGGCCTTAGTAAGTGTCAATTTAATTTCCAAAGCTGTTTAATGTGGTTATCAATTTCCCATCCTTATTTGTTATGCAGTGTTGCTAGGTGCTCTTACAACACCTGTGATACAACCTCTGCTCAGCTGATTTTTTGAGTTTTCCTCTGGGCATAGAAAGCTTCTAAAATGCATAAGCTGTGTTACAGCAATAAAAACATCACAACAGAAATCATGAATAGATATTTTTTTCAGATGCAAATGAATATGCAGATCATCTAGTCTATTTTCTAATTACTTAGACCTTCTTCCTTGGAACGAGTATTAATTTAAATAAAATAAATGGCCATAAATGGTTCCAAAATTTGTGCATGAAGCTAATAAATTAAGAATTAAGAGAACTCAATTGAGTACTTATTGTCATGTTCTCTTCATAAGAAGTTTTCTTGTGGAACAGACAAAACAAAATGTTATTATTATTTAGTTCCACTGCTAATTTTTTGTAAAAAGTTTAGGTCTCAAGGTAAGGTCTTAGGTCCCTAAAAACCAATGGAGTTACTTTTAGAAATTTCTAATATTGCTCTTTTCCTAAGGAGAATATGTCTGTTAATAAGAAATTACAGAATCTTCATTAATATTTATCATTTTCTTGATAGACTATTCATTGCCTGAGGTACATTCCAGAAAGACAGAATAAGAAAGAAACAGACAACTTAAGAATAAGCCATGCCCGACTGACTATGAGGTAGTAGAAAGATGATGTGGGCTTCTCTGTGTGAGTTCATGCATCTGGTTTGTGTGTATCTACAGAGGAATCTGCAGAACAAACTGTAGAAGAAACTGGCAGAAGGACCACAAAATAGCTGTGTGCATATTAAGGCCCCCAGAAGAACAGAGAAGCTCAAAAGGTAGCAGGCAGCTGATACACAGCAATAGAGCTGAGCTTGGCTAGGCACTTGCGCTACTCTGGCAATACCAACTATTTCTGAAGACTATTTGATTAAAGCAGCCAGTGTGCTCTGGCTGCTTTAAGATGCTCTGGAGTAAATCAAACCAAATAAACCTTTTTTTCATCAAGTTAAAGCAAGAAAAAGCAGAAATTGAAGTAATGTTCATGCTCAAATTATGTATTTTTCGTCTCTTTAATGTGCTACTTTTTCATTAACCTTCATTACAAGCTTCCTTGGTTTATCATTTTTAGTTTAGGAGTAATAACAACATCACTCTAAGGTCATCTGGAAAAAATTGCCTGGATTTTACTCTACATTACGAAATCCATTTTCAAGTAGTTTTGTCAAGGACTAATTCCCAGCATTGGTTGAAACAGCTTTTGCGGAAAATTAGATCTTTATTAAATGCACATTTTAGATTTCTGGGGAAAATCTTGTTTTCTTTTAAATTAACTAATTAAATACTCAGAAATAGTCTCTTAGCCAAAAACTGAAAAGCCTCACTTTGGAAATACTCCTATATCTTCCTATGGGAGCTGTAGCTCAAATGACTCATTGTCCTCTATTAGGAGTTGCTCTCTGTAAAGAGACCGCAGCTCCAAGGAAGCGCTGCGGGCAATCGACACAACACGAGACTGACAGACATAATTACAAGCCAAACCTGAAACCTTGAGTACAGCTCCAAGGAACCAGCAGGGTGACATTTTCTAGGCTCTAGCTTTTGGAACTCTTAGGGAATAGCTGGAAATGTGGCTTCCTCTTTATTCCAAGATTCTACACCTTTTCCTGCAATGTAAAATTTTCAGGAGCAATGAAATAAAAATTACTATCAACTTGTCTTTCTCCTTGCTCCTTTGAAACTGAAATTATTCACACACTGGAACATGGGAACTATACAGGGTTTTGATATTGTGGGAGTCTGGCACCAATAGTACTGGTCCCACTATCTTCCAGAAGTGTCATCGGACAGCTAACTTAAATCATGTTATACCCGGTGTCTGCACATTTGTTTGCATACACCAAATAGAATTTATATAACCCTAAACTATATTGTAAAGAAAGTTCATCCACAAAATATCCATCAGCACAACTTAATAAACAGTCTTATCTTACATTAGGCTTCCACTCTTTCCCATTCAACATATGGTTTCTCTTCGAAAGAGCAGACTTACAATAAATGGTATCATCAGTAGGTTGATAAATGCTGTAATTTGTAACAGGACATCTGTTTGAGGAAGAGTTCCCATGCCTAGTCAATGCTTAATTGCTTTCTAAAATATTAACTTTTGCTATATATTTAGGCACTGAGTACTGTATATAGGAAGAGAAATTATGGTTCTTGCCCATCTCTCCAACAATTTTAGTTTTTAAATTATTTTACATGTACATGCTGGTGTTTGGATACTTAACAAAGACGCTAACCTTAAGATCCTTTGCTTAAGAGACAAATGGAATCTTAACTCTATTTCAATAGCCCTGGGTTTGCTGCTCTTGTAATGTGGCACACCAAAAGTTCTGAATGATGGAATTTACATTTCACAGTGCAAATGTAGCGGAATCACCAGGTCCTATACACTGGGTACTGCAAGGTTTCTGAAAACCTACAGGCCCAAATGAAGACTTGGGCCTGATTGTATGAAACATTTTTCTTGGAGGTCAGATGAGGTGCAGAGGTGACAGAGATCCTTGAGGTTTCTGAGGCTCCTTGTGACTTTTTAAAAGTCTTTCTTCTTTTTGTGACATCACGAGAATACATACAGTTTCCACTTGAACCATCAGTGCCTTTTGCCTATGCAGTGTAATAGGTCACTCCAATGAGACTATTTCTCTGTGGTAATTGTGGATATATCTACAAATCTCTTTTGTCCAAAAGAGACAAACCACACATATCTTAAAAATAACAAGGCTAGTGTGCATCTATGCTCAGTGCTTTTTCTTATAGATACGAGTCTGCAAAGAAATGCTCCCAGGAGAGTGCTCAGGTAAGTCATATATAGAGTGGTATGAAGACTGAACACATCGTAGGGCTTGCAGTCTGCCTGGTGATGTACTGCCATGATCTGTAAACATGGAAAAGTATTAAGGTTCTAAAACACACTGACGTGGGAGGTTTATGACTAAGTCAATCATCCTGTTTAAAATGCAAACTTGCACTCATCAGAAAAACATACAAAGAGGCCACTAGTAGTGCCTGGAGCCAGAAATTTCCAGGTTCTGCTCACACAAAGCAGCTGGCAAAGACAGATTTCTGAAGATGAAACAGAGGCAAGGCAGGAGATGATGGGACTAGAAAACCAGGCACCCCTTCTCCAAGTGGTATGGAATTCCATGTCTAGCAGAAATCATCAGCCCACTTCTGGTGTTGGATGCAAACTTATGCCTCAGGATGGCAAGTCCTGAATCATTTGGCAAATGAAAGAGCCAAACCCTAAACAAGCTTTTAATCAATCTTATCATTTTATTCAATATAATAAAACTAAGATAACATAAATATATTTACTAAATATATACTATATATACACCAAATATAATAAATATACTATAATAAATATAAGATAATGTAGCATAATATCATACAATATATAATAAATACATAATGTAATAACATTACGATACCTTCTGTAACACCCTCAGATGAATAGGTCACAATACAAATGCTGATCCTGAAGGTATATGCCAAAGAAATTACTTTTGGGGGTGTTCTAGCCTCTTGGGAAAGAAACAATTCCCCATGTAATTGTCATTCTTGCACAATTTTTGACATGGGACCGTAAGAGCACTGAAAGGTTTTTTCTTCTGTGTCCCCAAATCAAAGCTTTGCCAGCTAATAGTGGAGACATTTGGACATCCAGATATGATGGATCCAGATATATGTCAAGAAGTTTCTCCTTCAACTTCTTGACAAGTGAATAGCATGCCAAGCTGGTATCATGCTTTAGACTAACGAACTACCACATAGGATTGGGGAGGCAAGGTACCTGGAAAAATCTAGATTCACTGTCAAATTCTACAGCTTCAAAATCAGCCTGTAACTGAACAGACAAGCAGAAATTGGGTACAGACTGATGTCTGTTTATTAAGTGCTTCTCTGTTTTTCACTTTGCAGTGCACGATGAAAACCAGACTCAAAAGACTACCAATTTAAGAGGCCTGCGTATAAAGATCACATGAAGAACAGCTCATTGTGAATTCAGTAAATTTTAATCACTTTTAGTTTTTTTTCCTTATTCTAGGATTGTCTGTTTGTTCCATTTGGCCATTTCTGACATGGGTTTTGCTTCCTCATTCCATGTACACCCAAAGCTCTCCAAGTTTAGCCAAAGAACCATGTGTCCAAGAAGTAGGATAAGTCTTGTCATAGCAATTTCTGGGAGCAACAGTGCCTTCAGTTGATCAACATTAAACTTTCTCACAGTTCTTTCCTGTTTAGTTGCAAACCTGTTTAACCTGTAAGCAGTGCAAAGGTGTTGCTTGTAGAAGTGAGGGACTTTAGAGTCTTATGCAGGCCAGCTCAATCCATGTTTTTAGCAAATAGCCCTACTGAGACTAATTCCCACATTCATGGACATACATTCTACATGTTTTATAAAAGCCAGACTATCTGCCTATTGCCTTTCAGAACTAATATCATAGTTCTGGTGAGACTGCCAGGAGAAATGGGATACAAACATTTTGGCCACTGAAATGTTGCACTGGTTTGCAAGACATCCAAACACACCTCTCCAAACAACGTATAAGACACATATCCATTACAGAATTCCTAAACAGTTCCCACACAAGCAAATAAGGAGTGAATAAATTGTATTTGCATTCCTTAATTTTTAAAATTTTCATGGGTTTATATAAAAAAACCAATTGCTTAAAATTTGGATCAGTTTTCTTGAAACTTTTCCAAATCCATATGGGTGTTTTTGTGCTTTTGCGTTTTTGCAGTCTTGGATTTCAACATCAATTGTTTCCATGGCAATGTTCAACACCGTTGTCTAAACACAGTCTGGTATTGCCTCAAGCATGTTTTGGCACAATGACTTATTTTAAGTGATGTAGGCTTGGGTTGTTTTGGTATGGTTTTGTCTTTCAGTATGTCAATACTTAAGCAAATGGCTGAGACTGTAGCTTATTACACACTACATCATAAACAACATAAACAAAATAAAATCATATTTCTCTTTTATTGTGTATTACCCAACTCTGTGTTTACATCTGTCGTCTACAAGCACACTGAGCCAGTACCATCTTTCCTCTATATGTTTGTGATTAATTCAAAGAAGCACTGACTCACTCCTGAAGCTCTTAGCATCTTGTTCAAAATTAACATTTCAAAAATAGCATTTTTTACTTAAATACCTGTCCAGGACATACATATTGTGACTGTAATTCCTTTCAGCGTCAATCTTAAATACTGAAGTGCAGCTAATTAAAACCCTTTCAGATGTCTTTCCTGCTGTTGTGTGTGGATAATGACATACCAGCTTCTCACTTCAGTAGCCAAACTAAACAAATGGAAAATAATTCTGGTTTGAGTAGAACGGAAAACATATTAGTCAACCCAACAAAAGAGTTTATTTTTATTTCTTTTTATGCATCACCTGGAAAATCAACTTTTAAATGGAAATGTAACTTCACAACTATAGTTTTGTCCCAATTTTCCAGTAACAACTTGCATTGTCCTTTTCTGTATTGTTTTTGGGTATCCAGAAAACATTTCTTATTAAGTGGCATATAACTTTGTTAATAATTATTACGTTCTGCAAGCATGTTTCTCAGGAAATCTATGATTTGCTACAAACAGAGCTCCCTAGTCTGCTGGACTATAAGAAGGGGAACCCCATTTAATTTTTCTCCCTGTGCCAAAGAGGAATTCCCTGGAGTTTATTATATTCTGCTGAGGGGATTAATTTTATATTCAGCTGTCCTGCGCACCCCAGCAGTTCCTGCTTAAAACCAGCTTCGCCCGGGCCCGCAATCGCGTCCCGCAGCCGCCACTGCGGAGCTGCCCCGGGCACGACTCCTGCGCCACGCCGCTCTGGGAGGGACGGGCAGTGAGGCCGGGGCCACCGCTCTCGGCAGTGCCAGCCTGTGCCTCTGGCCGTCCCCTACGAGCTGCCTGCTCCAAGGTCCTTTCGCCCCGCTAATGTTAACCACCAGCCGCCAGATGCACAGCCGGGCCGCGGGCCGTGGCTGTCGCGCCGCCGGTGCCGGTGCCCGGCCCCCGGGTCCCTACACGCGGCCCGCAGGGAGACAAGATGGCGCCCGCCCCACGCCGGCGGCCGCGCTCTGCGGCGGCCCGGGCCGCCCGCCCCCGAAAATAAACTATCCTCTTGATCTCTCCTGCCACGCAGTGGCAGCTGTGGAGAACTGTCGGAAAATCGTGTCTGGGACACATCGGGAGGTTTGAGGGCAGATTTAGTTCTCCCGCCCTCTTCTTAGTTCGACGTACAAACCCATCCATCCCCCTATCTCATCTCCCCACTTTCTCAGCTCTGGCTCCATCCGGGCTCGCACAGCGACACGCTCCGGAGCCAGCTCGAAGGTTGCTCCCAAGCTCCTCGGCTGTTCTTTTCTTTAAGGGGGAAATAAACACTATGAGTGATGAGTTTGATTTATTCTAACACCGTTACTGTCTGTTAAACTGAGCACAGGGCCAGAGCCGCATCGGCAGCCGGCAGCGGCTGGTGCTGGTCTGAGGCGGCAGGATCAGGGCTGGCCCACAGAACACTGCACGCGTCAGGCTGCCAAACCCATCTCCGCTCCTTCAGGGGCCGTGTGCCCCCTCGCAGTGGTGCTGAGCAGCACTGGGCTCTGTGGGTTTAGCAAGTGCTTGTTAGCTCCACTCTTCAATGGGGAATGGCTTTGCACGATTCCGACACTGCTCTAGGGACTGCCATAGTTGAAAGCAGAAATAACGGTTATTAGGGAGTCGTCAACCAACGACCAAAATTAATTCCTATAGGTAAGTAAGTAGCTCTATATCTTCTTAAAGATTATTCAAAGGCAATTAGGCTTTTTCAAATTGGTTTGGCAATTTCAGCACGTTGCTGCCTTCAGTCAGGTGAGAGAACCTGCTGCTTCCCTCGTTGCAGAGGGTATGAATAAGGAGTCTCTTTTGATCTGCAATTCACAGAACTGGATTTGTGGTGTCCACAGAATCTTTGGTAAGGAGCATTTGTCTGATGAGCTGGAAACACACAGATTTAATCATTATTCTGGCCTACCTCAGAGCAGATATCGATTGGGAAACGCTTCTCTTTACCAGCCCACCTTCTCTTATCCTTACACTAAGAGATATATTAGGCTATTTTAAATTTACCATATTGTCCAGGAAGGCTTTTAAGCCAGTGTCTTGCCTTCCATCTCATTGTTAATACTGCTTGGCAGAATGAATTCCTGATCTTCCTTGAAAAGGAATTCTCTCCATTTAAGGTCACAAAATGTACAGTCAGGATGGTATTAATTTTCATTTATATGTCCAAGAAAAGTACAGTTTAAAAATATAGCTTAGTTATGCCATTTCATTTGCTGAAAAAAAAAGTTTCCATGCTCCTTGAAAAGGAAGACTGATGGTCCTGTGCTTCCAAAAATTCAAATACACATGTGCAAAACAGATGATTTCTGGGTTGACTTCTCCATCTTTCTAGCATCCAGATTGACAAGAGAGACACTTTAAATCATTTTTATCCTTTAAATAAACACTGAGAACCTGTTGAGACCCTCTTTTCAGGTACTATTCCCTAAGGATCATATTCTGTATTACTGAGGAGTCTCATTTATTGGCCGTTGAAGGCAATGGCAAATTTTCCCTTGACTGACCCAGTGGTCATAGATGAGGCCCAGGCAGTGAGCAGGCCTCTGTTCTGCCAAGTTTCAGCTAAAGACACACAATAAAGAGGCAATACTTCTCCCAGAGAACTTAGAATCTAAGATAAGAGGTAACAGTAATCTGCCATTTCCTAATGTTCCCAACAAACAGTTTGAGGGTTCATAAACTTCAAAGACTTTACTGCAAAAAAGTTATTTCCATTTTAACACAGAATTATAGAATGGGTGGAACATAACTGGGCCAATGAAGTTCACCTAGGACATTCTGAAAATTTTCTCTCCCCCATTTAATGATGATTCCATCATTAGCTGAGAAACGCTTATTAGCACTAGAATGAACTTTTTTTAAAAATTCCTTTTTAAATGGATGCACTAAGCCAAGAACTTCCGGTGTTGCATCTGCTAATTCTGGAGCTGAGTGTATTTGAAGAGAAATGTATCTCCTTACCCTTTGTTTTCTCATTTGGCTGAGTCTACAGTGATCCTGTGTTCCATGTTTGCAAAATGAGCTTTGCTGCTAGTTTTACTGCAGGGTCATATATGATGAAAAATATGTAGAGAGAAAGCCAAATCCTTCTTAAAACACAGATGTCTTAAATTTTCCAGATGTCATCCATGTTTAACGAATAGGGTGGGAGGCTGGATGCTGATGGATTGACCATGAGTGATCAACCAGTGTTAGACCACTGGTCCTAAAGAAGCACAGAACAGTGAGAATTACCAGTTACAGGTTTGTATTTGATTCTATGAAATATGCTTGCTGGCTGTGACCCATTTCCCAGTGAACAAGTCTGCACTTCTTTAAAACCTGCAGCAATATTAAGAACTCATTATCACAAATAACAACTTACACAAGCCCTTTTTTCTTTCAGTGTCAGATCCTTTAGATTAGGTTTGGGGGAGAAGCATATATTATTCTGAAGCTGCACCTCTGCTCCTGTCAAGCAGTTCAGGCCTTAGGAATGCAAAGAGAGCACCCAGTAATAGCAAGAAATTTAGAAAATGAGAAGTCAGCCAACAATTTTATGGAAACTTATGGAGATTAGACCTGGGGACACCACTGACCTTTAGAGTTCTGTGATAGGGAAGGAGTGTGCTATTTACAGTAAGTATTTGGAAAGCTCTCTCAGCTTCCTTGAGACTAAGAAATTGGTTTGGCAATATGGACTGTGCTGTGACCTTCTTTATACTTCCCAGTGACTGCTGGGTTTTTTTCGTGATTAACTTTCTGATGAGAACTAAACTTGAAAGATTACTCTTAAAACATCTAGTGATTTCTTTTATTTGAATTAGAATTCCTTTTAATATAAAAGTTTCCTTTATTTCTATTTTTTTGTCTTCAAATATTCTTTTCTGCTCTTTTAAGTGGCGATTTTCCTTACTAAGTACAACTTTTCATTGCTTATTTTAATTGTCATGTTTTACTGGTTTATCATCACTTTTGCAACACTATTTTTGGCAAGCATTGTTCTCCTACACTGATAATATATTGGTATCATAATGATAACATGACCTTATTTTTGAGAGAGTGAGCCAACAGGTTCTGTAATACATAAAAGCCTTTTTACATACTACCATGGTGCTTGGCATCAGTTTTTGATATCAGAAATTGAAATTCTGAGATTAAAAGTCTTTCCCTGGCTATGTCAGAGGCATTTTTAGGTGAATTAGGGACAACTGTTTTCACCCTAGTATCTCATTTGTACCATCACACTGAGCCTGTCTGGTTCTCAGGCCCATTGGAACTCAGCTTGCTGACATTTTTTAAATGCTTTAACATATTTGCAAGTGTTACTTGCTATTACTATTAACTCTATGAGCTGAGCATTGTAATATAGAGATATTAAGTTGTTCTAATGTGTTGTGACAACTGTAGAAGACTTACTCCTGTTGTGACTTTCACAGTCCTGTTGACTTCTGATGTTTTATAAATATCTATTTTGTATGTATGTATATGTATACATTAATATCTACAGAGCATATATTGGCTATGCAGGGTAGTAGTGTTTTTATTCCTAGTTTTATTCCTTCAGTTTCTGCTTCCACCTGTTGAACTTCTTCATTTTGCACTTTGTTCCAGGATATTTGCCACAGGTGACCAATTATTTCCTGGTTTTATTACCCTGTATTTGAAGCTGTATCCATTGCAACTTGGGAGGGCATCACCTGTGAATAAGGCTTTCCTGCAGGTTTGTGTCTGGCTAGCTGGTAGAGCTGCAGTCATGTCAGCAGTGTATTGCTGCACAGCTGTTTATGGTACAGTGACCTGCTTGTCCACGCTTGGCTCCCTGTTCTGTAAGAAAGAGAAAATGGTAAGTATTCAGAGCTGACTGATGCTGTGACCTTTACTCATTGTCTATAGGATAAATATGGATACTTCTAAAAGAAATGACATCTTTAGAAAATAGGGGTGTTAGTTATTTTCTTTAGATTTTGTTCTTTTCTACGTTTGGCCTGGAGTATACAAAACCTGCCATAAGTCCCTCAGAGGGAATAACGTACCTCATACCAATTAACAGCATGAGCAGATGATTGCAAGCAGATGTGTGAGGGCTGCTTCAGATGCTGCTGACCCCTTCAGCTGGCTGTGAGCACACATCTTACTGTATCCAAGGTGAAATTAAATGTGTTAACTCTGCAGGAGGAGAGATTGGCAGCAGGCAGCTCTGGTTGTCAACGTTTTTAAACTGTTGCTGCTGGTCTTCAGAGAGTTAGAAGTGAGATGCAGGTGGATTTCAGCTCTGTAGTGATTGAAGCTATTGAGGCAACACTGCTAGTCCAAGGTGTGAAAGGAGACAGAGTCAATAGCCTTTACTCTCAGGGGTAGGCTGCTGGTAGGCATTACCAGTAGCAAAATTAAAATGCAATGTATTTTTTTCTGTGCTAGTAACCTTAATGTACATTAATGCACATTGGAGAGGCAGACTACTGTTTTGATTTTGGTGATGACCACATGTCATTTAAAAAGTAGATTTTCTTCAGCATAGAATACTGGGTTTTCTTTTATATGCCTATTCCTTATTGAAGTAGTAGTATTATTAAATATCTGTTTAGTCTGTTGAGAGAAGTTATCACACAAACCAGTTTGTGGTATGTGATTTACAAAATTTTTGAACTGCAGCATGCAATTTACAGAACTGAATGGAATTACTTAATTAAATGTGGCTGGTAGTGAGTGATCTTGTGTTCGGTCATTTACTTGTCACAGTTTTTGGATGAAAAATGTTAACAGCAAACATGCACTTGCTGTTGGACTTGACATCCCAGGGTGGTCCTGGGCAATAAACTCATGGTGGCCCTGCTTGAACAGGGGTGTTGGACCAGATGCCCTTCAGCAGTCTCTTCCAATTCCAGCCATTCTGTGATTCTGTAGTTAGAAGTATTTTGAGCATGAATTTAGCCTGCCATGGCACTGACTAGACACAGTTTCTTTTCTGTACCAGTAGCAAGCTCAACAGCTATCAGTCTTGCATTCTGATTTTGGTTATGAAACTTAAATTTCCACCTGAAAATAAATATTTGTCACCTTTGATTAATTGCAACCTATGACTTTCAATTTGATCCTCAATGTTCTCCACTCATAAATTTTTCTTTTAGCATACAACACATAACTTGCATATGTAAACTTTACACTAAAAGTAATGATGTATATGAAGTTGTTTTCACTAAGATTATGCCCTCTCTGATCCCAGAATTGCTACAGCACATCTGCTTTCAAGGAAAAAAAAAGATGTGTACCAGGAATTTGGTACCAATAACCAATTAGTTACTTATCTATGAAGTATTTGACCAGTTTAATTACAAAGAAAGAATAGCAGAAGACTTCTCAAGGTAAAACATATATTTTTCTAAGAAAACCAGCCATTATTTACATAGTATACATGAGGAGAATAATGTGGAAATGAGAAAGAAGCTTTTACTATGTATAACCCTGCAGGGCTTGTTCCCAACAAAGAGATAATGAGCAAAACCCATTCTTGCCTCTTCCATTTTAAAATGAAACAGGGCAGGTGAAATCCAGTTTTTCCCAGTACATATGTGATTTCCATGGGTTATAAATTAGTTTTAATGACAGTGCTGACACACTTGTTTTACTAATTCTCTGCGTTGCCACAGGTCTTGTGGGACTATGCAGATATCCTGTCATTTATTCTTTGTCTTGTCTGCTAGGCATCTTTGCAAGTCTCAAAATTAAAGATCATTACAAGAGAAATTACACGTTTAAATAAGGCTTCATTCACTCTCTTTCCTTCATTCCTGATACCATATTTTGAAGTTCAGTGCTAAGAAACTTGATAATAGTTAATTGAAGGTGAGGTGAATTGTGGCAGGTGGCAGCTGTTTATTTCAAAGAGGTGAGTTGCAGAATAGAAACAAGTATGGAGTGGGAAGCTAGAAGCTGAAACTTTCAGACAAATGGAGGTACTGAACATGTGTTGCCCAGAAAAAAATGAGTGCACATTTTAGGGTAGGCCAAACAACTTTGAATTGTAACCCTGGAGTTTAGTTGCAGCTACTTGAATTTGACTGGGATGTTACCAGTGAATATTATAAGAATGCAAAGGGATGTTTTTAAACAGAATGAACAAAGCTTTGATCTTCTGTATAATCAGAATAATTAGATCGCCAGTGGGGGGTGGTGCTGCTGCAGCTGTTTTTTTTATGTTCAGACATTTCAGTTTCCTGACTAGGAGAATAATTCATGTGCTATTTCCTTGGAGGTCTCTCAGAGTGCTGAGCAGATTCCATCTTTTTTGCCTTGAGAAGCTTTTAAGTGATCTAGCTATACCCAAATTACAATTAACCATTCATTTTGCCTGTAATTATATTTGCCTGAAAATTAACTTACATGATTTATAGATCTATTTTTATGTCAAAGAGATTCAATCACCGCTGATGTCCTTCTATTTTTCAGAGAATGATCGTTTCGCTGTGCAGCGCCGCCTAGTGCACAGAGCTGCTGCTGCATCCAGGACAGCTGCGACACTTGGCGCGGCTGGGAGGGATGTGGAAGGAGCCTTTCCCGGAGAGCTCATGGCAAGCAACGTTACTCAGATCTTGCGAAAAAGACGCTTTTTTATTTCCAGCGTCCCTTCTCCAACACGTGTGTAGTATTTGCCTTCTCCTGATTTTAAATTCATTCTTAGCTTAAGTATAGTCTACGCTTACTTTCTTGGTAGTCTGTATAATAGCTGCAGGGCCATTATACTACCACCTATTGATGCTTAATCTGTTATTTTTCTTCAGGACAAGCCCATGGTTGCTGTTTGCAATATAGGAGGCCACAAACTGGAACCCCACATTGGTATTTCCAAACACCAGGTTTTTGCCACATGGAATGCTTTTTCACATAGTAATTTCTCTCTGCTTATGGAAATGAGGTATGTATACAAAGAAAGTAATTTTGAATTTAAGTGTAACATAACCTTTTCTTCCCC